>JAUMHH010028114.1:0-24650 GCA_032359455.1 Chlamys rubida
ATGGATGGGGAATCATCATGTAAAATATGGGGAGAATACTCCACTCCCTTCCATCATTAATGTGCAAAAGAAAAAAACCGGACAAGACGGACGGACAACCTGATTACTATAGGGCACCCGCATCTCGATGCGGGGCCCTAATTATTGCTTTAGTAGTTGTTTATAATTAAAATATCTATTTAACAGAAATCTTTCAAAGTGAAGTAGATAATGTAGATAATTATATGAGGGGATGATCTTTTTTAATTTTAGGATTTGTGTTGTTGGCATTAATTCTGACATTTGAAGGATATTTACATTTTCAAGCCTGGTACTATTGACCTGCGACAGTACAGAGCATGATTGGGTTAACGTTTGACTCACTAAATAGTTACTTTTATGAAACAAGAGATCCCATAGGGATCTTGGTGCCCACCATAATGTACCATCTTCATTAGTTCTATGTCAATTTGATCTCTTCACTTATCTGTTTGATCGAGTCACGTAAACAGTATAAGTGCACCTTGGGGTAACTTCTGATCTAAACTTCACACTGCTGTGTATAAAGACAACCTTCCGAGTTTGTCTTTTCCTATATTTACTAGTACAGTATTTAATGTGAAAGAAATAGAACTACTCATTGCAATATGAGAAAGATGCCAAGTTCTTCCTGCGGCCTTCCTGTTTTTATGATCACTCTCAAAATAAAACATGCCCAACTAAGGACTAAGGACCATGGGAAACCTAAACATCAAATGTGAGAAAGGCCCCTCAAGTCCTTCCTGAGAATTAGCAATAACAAACTTCAACCGTCAAAATCCAAGATGACCACCTGTCAACTATTTTCTTTATTCCATCAGTCTCAAAATAAAACAGGCACAACTAAGGACCATGGGAAACCTACATATCAAATTAGAGAAAGATCCCTCCAGTACAGTACTTCCTGCAAAATAGTGATAACAAACATTCACTGTCAAAATCCAAGATGGCTGCTTGTCAGCCATTTTGTTTATCCGATCAGTCTCACAACAAAACTTGCACAACTACTAGACCAAGGGAAACCTACATATCAAATTTGAGAAAGATCCCTCTGGTACTTTTTTAAGTAATAGCGATAACAAGAAATGTTGAAGGACGGACCACGGATGGACCATGGACAAAGGGTGATTTGAATAGCCAACCATCTGGCATCAGATGATGGTAGGCTTAAAACAACACTGAAAATCTATGAAATGTTTGTGTCAGCAGTTTATTGCATACCCCACAGTGACAATTCTCAATTCAAGTACAAAATATACAAAAATAACAACAGATGTAGTTCTCCTAGAGAATCAACAGTAACAACAGCACCATATTACATACACTTCTCTCTATTTCCACACACACAAAACAGGTCTATCTAGACATATTAGCCTATCAAACACTGTAAAAAAAGATTTCCCGAGATTTTCAGATTTACCTCAATCAGAAAAATATCTTGTTTTCAGAATCAAAATTACCACTATCAAATAATAAATATGATTCAACTTTGTTTTGTTTAAATATAACGGCAACAAAATGGGAATCTAATTTCTGGACCACAAAGTTTCTGAAAATAAAACTGAACATTGAATAAAGTTATATTTAACATGACTGAGGAAGTAACTCTTAGCTCATTCACCCCTGAAATTTCATAATGAACTATTCTAACCTTTGAATTAGAAGAGTTCAAATGTGTCTTCAGGGGTGAATTAGTTAAAATGCATGTCATTGATATTTATGGCTGTAAAAGCCCCACAAGTGATAATGGCTGGTAGTCATGTATATAATAAGATTATAGATAACTTTCAAGTAATATCATTATAAGCTTCATCAGTCAAGCAATCACATACATTTACATAATTGAGTGTAGGATATGGGTGGATACATGTTTTATTAGTTTTAACAAACTAGAAGTTTTTTCTACAATCTGTAATGAGCAAACTCAGTATGTTGATCACATGGTCTTTGATCATGGCCTATAAATATTTTTACAAACTCAAACATTGAGCTGTCAGCAATATTTCTAGCTCCTTCAAAAGTGGGGTCTTCAGCAAATGATTGATTTTGGTTACTCGAAAGGAATATGAGACAAAATTGTAAAAAAGAAATTGGGGTCCCTTGCCATTCTTGTGTTTATTGTTTATAAAAAATGTGGTAAAGATGTGACCACTGCTGTTGCTCTTAAATTAAATATGTTTTATTGGAATTTATATTAAATTTGAAAGTTTTGGTATTAAATGTTGAATTTTCAGTCAAATCGTTTATGATTATACATCAGACCATTAATATATACATTGTCACTTTTTAAAATAGAAATATTCAAATACATGTGGCGGAATCCTGTGAGGAGATTGAGATGCTGGCACGATTTCTTTCATACATTATAACTATACAGGTACATGAATAATGAAATGCACAGGTGTATATTTGCTAATAGAAACTTGATGGAATATTCACTGGAGCAGACGCCTCTTTGTCGAGTGGTCATCCAGGCAAATCTGGCGCCACAATGGGCTAAAAGAGGTCCTGGATATAGGACAATCGTCCTACTGGTCAGTGAGTCCAGCGGAGTGGACAATCAACACGATGGCCCTGTGAGTCAATAGGGAAATATGAAATAGTGATTTAGGCCATGTGTTTATTGATATTCAATCAGTCTATTAACTGGCCAGACGAAGCTCCCATTCAGGATAGAACTTCTACATTCAATACATTGATTTTACTAATCTCGAGGGAGGACTGTTTTGATGGTCAATATATTTATACTCTGTACCTGTTGGTACCGAAGACTCGATATAATCATAGAAAATGTGTCATTGTTGTAAGACTCATGTATGTCAATAAAAGACAAGTAACGTATAAAAAAGGTGAAAATCTGTTCATTTCCTGGAGATTTACTTGTAATCATGAATTTTTTGTTAGATTGAACATATTATTTATTGCTTAAACACGTTTAAAGTGGTCAGAATTAAAAAAAGAAATCATCCTGGAGCTTATTAAATAAACCTTGTCCTATAGAGTAACTTGTAGCCCCCAAGCATTTCAAAGAGAGAAACATATGCCATTAACGATTTAGTTGAATATCCAACAACCTACCTATAGTAAAGCAACTTTAGTTACTCATTGATCATCCATTTTTCATTTTGTCTCGTCATTTCATCTGATTGCAAGTTTTAACGTGTATTCTGAAAGAAGTGGAGAAAGCTGTTAAGTACTGAGATATAATATAGAAATACTACTGAGATGTAGTACTCTGTAGTTTGTATCGAGCAATTATTAGAGATCACGTTGTAGATTTTTCCGTTGGTTTTTTGAATGAAAAAAATATCAGAAAGAACTTTCTATAGATATCTGACATTCAATATAACCAATGAATTAAAGTCTTTCACAAATTAATGAATCATTGATTTTTTTTAAAGAAATCGGATACATAACTTAGACTTGTTCCCGTTACCAACTGTGTTGTTAAGGAATGCAATTTTCTCAGAGATGATTGCTATTGTAATTTCCAGGAGAAGTTGATAGAGTTATTAATATATTTTGGATTGGCTTATACTTAGTAGATTGATTTTTGCATTGTAGTGGTTACAATCTTAGGGAATGGCAATGAATTTACTCGTAACTGAGGATTTTGATTAGAAAGATAATTGGTATATATATATCGTCATATATTTATCTTCAAATAATGTAATATTGCGGTACATGTATAAAAGTTTATGATGCTGCTTAGGCCAAAACAAATGTTGCTTCCTGTTTTGCTTGAAAAAATTAGAGTCGGTAGATAGGCAAACAATTTTTTTTTGGAAAACATTTTACAGAGCAGGAGTTCTGAGTTTATCCGTAACAGTGCTTATCACTAAATGCCAAAACAATCTTTAGGCTAGGTACACAAATCTAGGGTCAGTAGGGAAACCGGAAACATATTTTGTTTGTTTTGGCCTTATTCATAAATTAGTTTCTAAAAACAAATATATGTGGACTACAAAGATTCAACTGTAATCAAGTACAATTTAGTCATTGTAGTTTGTTAAAAATCATGAATAGGAGAATGTGTATGTGATGATATCCATGTGATGATCAATGCAGGATTATGTATCCGGACATATTTGTGGTGTAATAAACTGTTCTAGTCTATACTATAACATTTACCTGTATGACAATCCCAATACACACGGTGTCCTTAAATGTACCTGTAGTCTACCTGTAGTGTCCCCGGGACATCTTACCTACAGTGACATACATGTAGGTAGGTGTTACGATCAGCACAGAACTGGATTTGTCCGCATAACCGATTTCTCAATCTATCCCAACAACATACAAGGACAATGTTATCTTTATACTCACCATAGCAAACTTGTTTTTATTGGCACAGTAAGTGTTTTTATACCCCTAATGAATCTACTGTACACTGTTAAGTGGAGTATTTTTCTATTGTAACTAGTTGTGAAAGAGAATTAAAAATGTTTACCAGGATTAGACTTACAAAGATAAAACCACTTCAGTTTTGAAGGGTTCTCATATTTTTTCCATAGGAAAGGCTTATTCCATATGTGTCAGTTTCATAATCAGGTTTGATACCAATTGTGGTTGAATCAGCCGTAGGTAATGCTTGAATCAGCCGTGCGTAATCATTTATGCTATATCTTGTTCACGGACATAGACCGGATTGGTGACCTTATATATCGTTTGTCCTCAGAATTGAGTATGTTACGCAGTTCTACTAATGGTCAAGTCTTGTTTCTATTATAGCTCTAGAGCTATCGGACGCAATCACATAATAGCTATGGAGCGACCTCTTGCAAAATTCCAAATGTAGGTCACAATCCTATTAGATTAACTCTATTATTGGGTGCTAATTAGTCTGGTTTAGTAAAGTTCTACATTAATTCCACTTTGATAACTGTTTGAATCGTCCCTGATTGCAAATGTTTCTATATGACAGGGATATTAAAATAGAAAGAAGCAACCAGCTTAGATGGCCCGGCAATTTTAAGTTTTTTCGAGGAGAGGTCTCTTATAGATATATGTATATGTAATTATGTACCCTGTATATCTTTCTATTATGTAGCTTTCTTCCATTAAATTAGCTTTAAAACTTGTGAAGTTGTGATCTGAGTTAGGTTCTGAAGTTAAAACTCTAATAACTTAATATTTTGATAAATTATTTAATACCTTTATGTACATACACCATTGTATTTGGTAGACACTAATACCAAAATCAACATTTCATACTCATCCAATATTTATTAGTATGTGACTTCACCACAGAAATGAAAATACAGTAAGAACAACTCTGGTATCCCCCTTCCCTTAAATACGACAAGTGACCATTATTTTGGCCATAAACACCAACAACAAATCAAATTTTTCTTCAATCTCAGAAAAAATTTGAGTCTTGCTCCACATGGCATGAAGATTACATACGCAATGAAAATATATCTAAGCCTGCTCAGCTTCGGGCTAAAATCAGCCAAACAGAAAAAATAGATTTTGCGTTGCTCTGTGAAATAGTGAATTTGTGGAAAAAGTGTCCCATTATCAGACAGAAATCTTGCCTCTATATTCTCTGCACAGCTTCAAACAGATTATTATATCTTCAGAAAAATGTCTATCCCTCTCTTCACTTGGTATGATACCACAAACTTGTGAAGAAAAAATTGTTTGCTTCATTCTGCTCAGCAGTGAAAATAATGTTCCATTCAAATTCTTAGATATGAAGTTTGTCTCGCTCCATTCAGCAAAGGATGAAATAGCTTACTGCTGGTACACATCTTAGAGATGGAAATGATTAAACAGCTTCCCCTTGACATTAACTTGAAACAGTACAGTAAATTCATGCACAGAGACAAATCTTGCAGTCATTCATCTCTGACAGTGGTGAAATCAATGTCCCATCTTCAGAGAAGATATTTGCCTGTTACCTAGCTACCGGGTTAAGAAAAGATCAAAATAATGTAGTACACAATAAAAAAAAAAGCTAACTTAAAATAGTACATCCAACTTGGGGGGGGCGGGGGGGGGGAACAACTTTTATTAGATGTGAGGATGAACATATTAATTACTGTACAGTATGTGTTGGTCATAATGCAGTACGGGTACAATTGAGATTAAATCTTAACTTAATTTGTTGGATTACTTCCAAATATCATTATTTTCATAAATACAAACTCAACAGTATTTTCAAATTGTTGAGCCAAATCTTGGGCAGGATGTGATAAA
Organism: Chlamys rubida; assembly: GCA_032359455.1. NCBI lineage: Eukaryota > Metazoa > Mollusca > Bivalvia > Pectinida > Pectinidae > Chlamys > Chlamys rubida. The sequence continues at coordinate 6,220 of JAUMHH010028114.1, forward strand.
AGCAGGGCCAGAAATTAATCTTACTAGTAGTCCATGTGTGAACTCCACTAACTCAATAATATTCAATATTATAAGCAATATAACATTTTGACGAGTCAATCAGGCTAGCAGTTTTTAGAACTAGTCCAGCTAGAGATTTCAGTAGTCTCAGACTATGGGGCTGCCTGCCCTTATTGTCAAGCCCTGTAAAAGGAGTTGTTATACTTTGGGAAAAATAGGCCAAATTTATAAAAATATAACGGCCAACCATCTTATTGTATATTGTACTACATGAAATATGTTGTTTAACCTGGTACATCAATCACTCATGGAGCCAATTCTTGAGTACAATGTGGAAGAGGAACCATACAAATGAATGTTACTTGAGAGATTGGAATGCATGCTGATGTTTTGGGATGCCAACACTTATTGTAAAGCTCTCTACATTGAGGTCTTTATGGTCTTGTTTTGAAGATCTATTGGTATTTGTTACCATGTTATTTATATAGAAATAGCGAAGTACGGTATGTTGAGAACTAGTTATGTGTAGTACACATGTTAATGGCCTTTATGTTTAATTATGTATCTTGCTGCAAATCCCTGCTTGTTCCATGTTACAAGTACCGGTAAGAATAAACCAGTATTTTCTAATACTCTGGCATCTTCAACAAGGAATCGTTTTGATTCTGCTCTTTGTTGCTGATCTTTTACTTGCTTTATGCTCCCTTTACCAATGTGATATTGTTTTCTTTATCTACATGTATGTCCAATAGGATGTGGTTTTGCACACAAGCCACTTTCACTGGTTTGGTTCACAACACAGGTGGTTCCACTCGACTCCCAGCACTGAGCTCTGGTTTGATACTTAGGGAGGGGGTGATTGTATATATATAATTAGGAAAGGGAGACCTGGTACTTTACATTCAGGTTTACACTTTGGGAGGGGGTGATAAGGAAAGGGAGACCGGGTACTTTCACTGTCAGCATCTAATCTAGGACCACTAAAAATATCCTCATGTGGTGCAGTGTATCCCACTTTTAGAAATTGTCATAGTTACATGGCGATGCACATATCGATGAAAAAACTGAAAGATCAATTGTTTGAAAGAATTATTAATACATGACTGTTCTCTAAATGTATTATTACCCAATTGTGGATCATTAATGCATGTTATTGTACAGATATTTTATGGACACTGTATCATACAAAACCTATGGGCATATATCAAAAGCAGCATTTCAGCTGCAATTTCTGAAAAAGTTATTCATATTGTCTTTGCTGTTGTCGGAAGAACAATGAAAACTGGTTGGAGCAGGTCAGTACAAGCTCCACCCCACCTGATTGGCTTGGTCATGTCAATGAGGAAGATATGGAAAATGCTGGGGGAGTTAGTCTACAAGGGTGTTTAGTTTTCAGACTAACACACGGATAGAGGGCTAACTAGTGGGGATATTGTCAATTACACAAAATGGTTTTATATAGAGTGAATAATGGAGAGGAGTGTTAAATCAATATGCATATATTAGTATTCCAATGATATCTAGAACAAATGTAATATGTGGTGGATCTCAATCTGTAGTATAATTTACGGGGTTATAATCCCAATCTGTAGTAGCACCAGCTGGGGTATCTCAGTCTAATGTGTTGATGACAGTGAAAGAATACTGTTTGATATCTGGCAGTTGTCTAAGTATATCAGTAGTTACATGGGATTGGGATGTATAACAGCAGTACAGATATTATTACTATAATATTTAAATCTGACAGTTTGGAACATTCGGTTGTGGCTACATATCCAATATGTTTTATGAACGAGTTTGTAGCTGTGAGAGAATTGGTATCAGGAAGTATAAGCTTGGATTCAATGTTGTGTACACTCCTGACATAAGATATCCTGTGTGATGATGTAAATGCCAGCTACCTAATTAATTCAGCTTCAGACCACATCAGGTCTACATAATTCTGATCTGTGTAAATAACTCGGGAAGTCTCCACCTAGATTACCAGTGACTACACTGACAATGGTGGGTTTCAGAATTATACCATTACTACGTACTATGCCAACTCATAATTGCATGAATAATTTATGATATATACACTGCTTGTCAAAGAGCAAATTTATATGTGTTATTTGTTGTGTCATCAACAGTTTACAGTCCCCAGTGAAGTACTATGACGCAGCTATATATACAGGAAATAGGGGAGGGGATGGACTTCTATGAAACCATATACTGGACAATATCATTAATGCGTTTACATACAAGTACATGTACATGTATTGTATGAAAATTTTGGAAAAAGAAACAATTTTCTATAATATATATTAGTAGGACTTTTCTTTCTGAATAATTCAATATATTTCATGTTGAAATAATTTTGCAAAAACATTAGTAAATTGAGTTCTAGGTTCACCCCAAACCAACATCTGCTATTTTTGTCCCTCTATATGTCGACTCCCCCACTCATCACCTTCTCCGTGAGGCTCACTCCTCTACCTGGACTAGGACCCACCCACTCTAACTAGTCCTCAACAGGTCTTTTATGTCTGTATTCCCTTTGCCCTGGGTCTGAATAAATATGAAACAGAACATATTGAATAAGTAACCCTATGCAGTGTGGACATGACATAGATTTTTTTATGGAAAATTGTATCAAATCAATACGGCGTGCCCGTTAGTGTCGTACTATCTAATCCTAGTCGACTATGTTGTCTGCCTGCTCAAGCCTACCTGATTTATATAGGTAGGCTTTGCCAGGTACACAAAAATCAATTAATAGAGGAAATAAAAACGGTTGTTTTACCAAAGCTGACATCACTTAACGTCTGTGAGGACTGATGAGGAAGATTGTAGGGAGTCAGGCAGAGGGAAATTATTACCTGTTAATAGCTGGCTTTATTGTCTGTGCGTACTGATATCATATTACTGTTTGTGTATGTATATCTAGAAGATTTCCATTTGTGTGTGTTAATGACTTGACTCTGTCCAGTCCTGTTATTGATTGGGACAAATTACTCCTTTTCTACAGATTAAGCTGTTTGATACGTAGCAGCTTTGTTTCTGGTGTTGATCTTGTTCTTCCTCTCCATTTCGACTGTACTTCTCCAAGTTTCTTGTTCTGCTCTGCTTTCTGTTTTCCTCATCTCCGTGTGCCCACATCTATGTGATGTAGTTCCAGATGCTATCCTTGTTCACTATCAATACATGCTCATGTTCCGATCAACATTGATGTCTGCTCACTCAAAACAGATTCTGTCCACTTTTGCGCTTTTCCCGATATCACCATTTGTGACTCTCATTGGCCTGAGTATATCAAGATTCTTTGATTCTTAGTTTTTTGTTCAAAAATATGTCCAACATTCTTAGGTTGTGTTTGGTCACCCATCATGTTTTGTAACCATATGGTAGCACATACACACAACATTTATGTTTGACTTGAACATTCCTGTGTTGGTGTTAAGCTTCCTGCTCTTCCAGATCTAGTTCATAATTCTGTCAAGGTTCTTGCTGTGTCCTACATGTTGCTTTGCCTTCTGCTTGGTCACACTCAACATTTTGCATCCATATGGCAACATAGCAAGTACATTTGACTTGAAAATCCTTGTCTTGGTGTTGGTGCTTGGAGATCTTTCTAAAGATATTGTGTGTTGCTGTTATCTTCCCTAAAATCTTGCCTTGATATTTTCTGCACCCCTTATTGTTTGCTGCAAGGTAGATAAACATGTCGTTATCTTCAAGGTTCTTTTTCCATCTGTTGTAATGTTTCTCTGTGTATCATTGTAATGGTACCATGTTAATAAAATATTTACAGTACATATATTTCGATATGTACTGTTCAGACTTGAAGTGAATGCTTATTACTACAAAGTATATCTAGTATTTCTAACCTCTTGGGTATCGATAGTGAAAGATTTATAGCTGTAGAATCAATTGTTAATTTGATCACAAGTAAAACTGTTTTATTTCTCTGAGGGATTGTGTAAAGGCATGCAGGATCCTTATCTTTATGTGACAAACCACCATGGTGTACAATCAGATAAAATCTAGCTTTTTTTGTATTGCAGCGATACTGTGACTGTCACAGATCAAATACCATTAGGTCCAAGAGGACTTCTAGGAAAAGATTCTATACGCTATCAAGGTGTATTTTCCTCAAAACCCTGCCTTTATTTCTCTAGAACCCTGCCTCTTTGTAAAGTGTACTTTTCTTCTAGAACCCAGTCTCTATTTGTAGTGTATTTTTCCTTTTATAGTATCAATGCAGTAGATGCCATCCAGATTCTGTAAATTCAAAAATATTATCGACAGACTATGCTTAGAGGCTGCTTCAACTTAATTAAAACTTGTAACTGCCTGTCCACATCCTCATCCTCTATCAATGCAATCTCCTGTGAAATATGAAATCAATATATTGTAATGATTTTTTTGCATCTTCTGCTTGAATTATTTAATTATCTCCAAATAACTTGATTGCTATTAATACTGTGAATGACATGTCATCATGAACAATCTGACAGATGCTTCCTTTTTGAAATCAATAGATGATATTTTCTCAAGTTCTTATCTGAGCCTTAAAGACATTAATCACTGGTTTGAGAGTATTTGAACTTGGAGCTTCCCAAATCTTTCCACAGGTGTAGTGATCATGGACTTGCGCATGGCTAGATACTCTGACGGAGCTTTAGTAACTAGTAATACTGACATAGCCTTAGTATACTGGATAATAACAACGACAGAGTCTATAGAGCTTGGTGCCAATCATCCAACCCTGTACACCAGCATTAGAGGGAATGGGTAGGAGGAGGCTGGCCGTATGGGAGATCCTTGTCTACACCCTGTCTAACATGTATATGTGAGAATTATGCCCCCAGCTGGAGAACCTGATGCATCTGTTGCTGGGTCTGGTACCCTTTTGTATTATATATGTAGTATAGTACCATTTTGGTACCATTCAGTACTAGTGTATGTTAGATATCTTAGTACCAGGCTGGTTTTACTCCCCGATACACAGGTGTACCTAACTGCATGTGTATCCCTAGAAACCTGCAGTCATGATCAGTGCTTATCACTATAACTTACATGTATGCACTTGTAATTGCATATGTACATACAGATTCTCCCCACCATTGAGCTATACAGCTAGAGATCATGAAATGGGATGGTGAGTCCTTGTTTGGAATAAGGCTTGTGGGTGGGATAAATAGGACCAACTAGTCACAAGTAGAAATGAAGAGTATCCTTCTGAAAACTTCATTATACAGAATTATAAAATGGCCTGAAATTTTCTGCGATACCCACCACAAATATCAATGTTAACTGGCTTTATAAAGAAGATGTCTTTGATATACTGTGTATGATCTGTAAATCAACATTGTGATTTACGTGAGATGGAGATAGTGCCGTAAGCACCATGAAGACAGTTTGGCAAATTGTCATGATCAGAATCCTTGAAAAGCCAAGTTGAGGAAGCTGTATTCAAATTTGTTCTTTGATCAATCTTACGGGATTGGCTTTCATTTAACTAAAATGTAGTTTGCACTGAAAGTATTGAAGGCCTCGAGGAAGATATCTGGATAAAAAAAATATTGTAAACAAGGCCATGACTATAGCCATATGTTGATTATATTTTATTAGGAATGAACCTGATGTTTGATTTGTGTAACATGTGGTTTTGATCATGGCGATAATTTTGATCCAACAATACATAATCATACAGATATAGAGGAATGACCGTAATTAACCCAGAGGCTATATATAGACATGAAACGTGACCGTTGAGGATCGCTGTAATACTGAGGGTCTAGAATGTTTCTATATTTAACAAATTGGGAAACATGAATTCATTCACTCCTGAAATTTCATAATGTCAGAACTATTCCAACCTTTGAATTGGGGGAGTTCAAATGTGTCTTCAGGGGTGAACGATTTAAATAGCAGTAGAGATGTACATGTGGGTGGGTAGTTGTTACTCATCTTTATAACACACTTGTTGTATTCAATTGCCTATTAAACTTGACATGTTTTCACTAACAAGACTGTCATATTGAGATCAGAAGATGCTGGTAATGTTGTGTATATTTGTATATCTCCAGATAAAACAAAACCCGTGGGATAAACAGACTATGTAATAACTACGTACCAGGATTCTCTGAGGGAGATAATACCTACATATGATACAGAAACATGTTACAGAATGTGAGGTGGAATAGCTCTAAGATAATAGGCCAGGGGATGTGTGCGTTACACTGCGTACTTAACGTATCTTAGACCTGTAATTGTTCAAGTTGTATTCGACAAAATTAGCGGATATGGTTATCAATATTTCGTAAACAATTCCTTGGAAAATAGTTATAATGTATCTTGTCTTCATATGATAGTCATTTTGAATCCTATCGTATCTGAGGGTAAGTGCTGGTCTATACATGTAAGCTAACTGTTGGAGTTAGGATCAAGTGTGCGGTGATGTAATTCTGTGTTCTACGTAATGTAGTAGTGCTGGGGGATTGTGTCTGATTACAAACACAATGGTGTCCTTATCTAACGCTGCGGAGAAACATTGCAGATATTTTATAGTTGTATGGCTCTGGACCCTACTCAAATAATTAGAAAGGGGGCTCTGGACCCTACACAAAGAATTAGAACAGGGGTTGCAATTGCTACATCACAATTTACTACCTGCATCATGCATCACTTGAATTAGATGTATGTTTAGCCTAAGTTATCAAATGAAACATAAATAATCATGAGATAAGTTGGATTTATCTAAGGGCGTTTAGGTTACTGTGTTTTCAGGGAACCATCTAAGATCCAGTATCCTGTTAAGTCAAGCAGGTCAAGATATTTTCCAGTATTTGCAAACTTCTGTATCTACCAATTCACTGAGTAGGTCAGAAGAGGGATGCATATAGCCAGTATTTAATTCAAAAGCAAAATAAGTTGAGCCATGATAAAAGTGATTTGCTTTAATGCTCCTCATAGGTGTAAATTGATCATTACCATTTAATGATGCTATTTTGTGTTTGATATTATGCATATTTGTGTCTACTTTATAAAGAAAACTGAATAAATCAGTGATGAAAACTAAAGATGGATTGATAGTGTTAATTTCAATTAAATGAACTGTAAACTATGCCAGAGGAATGAACATGGACATTTTATTCTTCATGTAAGAGCAAATGTACATTAACATGAAAATGAAAGGAAATTGAATTAAAGGAAATAAATAGTCGCAAATTCACCATTGTTACTTAATTCAGTGCAAATCTGTGTGTAGTCACTACATGTTTTTTGTTGGGTAAAGTAAAATAGATAGGATGAATGATGGGGTGGACCAAATAGTTTATGCAGCAGAAACATTGATCTGCATCTGTATTGATGAATTAGGTGTATTATCGGAAGTGTATGGGCCATTTCACCTGTATAATCACAAACTCAGACCTTAATTATACAGTAATCACCATTAATACTTAATTAGAGCGTTGTGAGCCGACTAGCAGGGCTGTAATCCAGACAAGCTCAGATCAGTCCTGGTCTCCACTCTCCAATCAGGAGAAGGATGCAGATATACATTTTTCATAGGTGAATTGCTTCCCTTTGTGACCGATTTCCGATGCTGTGAGGGGTCAATCTAGAGGTCATCATGTGACATGTTTAAGTGTTGGTCTAATGTACCTGGGCCGTGTGAAATCAATATTGGTAAAAGATTAGCATTGGACATTAACAGGCAGGTTTACACACTCCTTGACAGAAAACACTGGGTGCACGCCACTGCTGCAATATAGGGATGTTTGAGGGATCTGACCATTGGCCACAGTCAATTGTGCTCGGTCAGAAACTGGTCACTGGAATTTCTACCTGGAAGGAATTAATAAACAGAAAACAATCTCCCGTGTAGATGTTGTCACTGGGATAAATATAGCCGTTGACCATCTGCCTTCATTAGCTCAACAAGGCTGGATATCTATTTTTTTCATATTTTCTAATAATTCTACAAAAATCTGTCCTTTTAAAGTCTATTGTATGAATGATATGACCTTGGACACCATTTTGCATATGTTTTGTTTTCAATTTTGATATGACCTACAATATGTTATGAAATATAGACATACAGATTTATTACATATTTGGATGTGATATATAGCATTCAAAACGGCGTGATGCCATGTTTTCAAGCATGATGTCAAGAATGTAGCTCTGAAGAACGCACTTCTGATTCAAACACTTTCTTTATACAGTTCTTTGCAGTAATATATTTGTTTTTATGCTTTAAGAATTTAATCAGGAAGTTCAGAATTTATGGTTTTCCCACTTTGCCTTACATTTCTGTCATATAGCAGAATAAACTGGAAGTTTTCACTTGAGAAAAATATGTAAAGAGGTGTATTTGGTATTCAGCATGAAACCATTATCCTTTCTGTATAATTAATTAGATCAAGCTTGTACATGTACACCTGTGGACACCATATTAGTACACACCAGGATAGTTCTATAGCAGAGCATCATCTCCTAGGCACTATCAGATTACTAATCCTCGGTATGTTTCATATTACCCCTAATTTGTGACTAGTTATTAAATATAAATATAAATGGTTCTGGAGAAACTCTCCTGTACAAAGGATATTATTAAAGCGTTTGTAAGCTAGCATCCATGAAATATTAAGTGGTTTTCTTGTCAGTTTGTCTTGCTTGATCTAAATGTACTGTTATAAATTCTTTTCTTGTCCAGACTTAATGTGTTAATGCAGTTTTATCAAAATAGATATATTTTATAAGTTGGTCACAGTTGTGGCACACACATGCTATAAACATGCATATACTTTTTTTTCTGGCACTCTATGACTATGAGAATAGGTATGTGGCTCTCCAACTGGAAATCCTGTTAATTTCCCAACATGCTTGTGGCTGTTTGTACAGCTGGGTAGACTGGAACAATTAAACAACAGACATGAACTATCTACCTTTATGTATGTAGCAGGTTAAGAACATTCTACAGTAGGATACTAGCGTAGGCTGAACCCATTGCTTTGATAATTGGTTCATAATCTTAAGCTTCAGTGTGTTGTCCAAGGACTGCATTTTAAAAAATAATTAGGTTTGAAATCTGTTTCTAAAACCACTAGTGTAGCGATTCAGAAACATAGGAAGCATGTTGTAAATTCCCATTCCTAAATCAGACTGCTAGGCCTGAATGTACGAAATTAGATTTGGTAATAGCGTTTCCTGGTAAATATTGTCTCATTTTAGTCATGCTACTGGGTACCTTTACCTGTCACACAATCGTGATGACAAACTGTAAATAGCCATGACAGGATCATATGATGCTTTTGAAAATTTCTGTGAACACCACCGCTACTGCAGGTTTTAAAGTAAGATCAGATTTCGGTTAAAAAATCGCCTTTTCTGCCTGGTGCAAAGTTGCGTGAGACCGAATAATTGCCAGAGAAGTAAATTGTTGACTGTGAATTCAGTTGATCCAGACTTTCCAATGGATAGTGTGACAGGCTGACAGATTGTTTTGTCCCATGGCTGGTATATAAAAACACAGTGTGTATTGATGTCCTCTTTGTCCTGGTTCAGTGAGCTCAGTCAGGTGTTAAAACTGCATAATGTCAGATGTTTTTACTGGTTCTTTTAGATTTTACAAAACAGGTTTTGAGTTCATGGCCATGTACATAAGTGGTGTTGATTGCCGTTTGAATTTACATACAGTCCTGTTTGGAATAATGATGTTATAGAAGTTATGTAATTCAAATTTCATACCAAACTTTCTGGAAATTTAGTTTTCACCTCACCTGGTCCAAAGATACATTATGAAATGTTCAGAATATTTTTCTTTCAGTTGAGAAATAAAGTAAAAAGAAACATGTTAGATCAGGATTAATGGAAACTCCTTCAAACAAAGTGGATAACACTTGGGAAGGTTTCAATCTTTGCATGGCAATATATAAAATTATATACCTCTACATCAATTCTAAGTGGATAACACCTGGGAGGGTTTCAATCTGTACATGGCAATATGTATATAATTATATCCCTTTGCATCTTGTAGTACAATATCTGTTTAAACTAGGTGGAGGTACACTAATCTGTTTTACCCGACACCGAACACCACTTCCTGTATCCATGGTTACTGATAGGATTTTCATGCCTTGGTCAAGACAGGTGCTGAGATGTTTGTTCCTGGTAAATGACCAGTCTTACAGAGCAGCATCTGATCCGACAGGAAGACAACAGGCTACAATAGTGGTGTAATGGAGGGGAAAGAAGGCAAGATTCTGAAATCAGTGCAGTCTGATGGAGGGGGTTGGGGGAGGGGGGTGTAATCCTTTCACTAAGATAATTAAGTACGGTATGGCATTCACCAGACAGTATTAAGATTCTGTAGCTCGGTGGAGCGTGTATTGAAACAACAACCATAGAGGCTGATACTGGTTCATTGATCTGTGTGACAAGTGTAAAAGCTATTATTGTCTCTGAATTATAGAATTACATTGTAAAGGTCATACATATGAATTTGTTCCGAAGGTATCGGAGACTAAAGTCGTAAAAGCATATATAGATGTCTGCATATTATCATTGCCATAGTTACTGTATCATATGGAAATTTGATTGGAGATTCATCAGAGAACGATGAGTAAAAGGCAGTAAGATTGGCTCTACGCAAACCAAACATTACCCACATAGAGATCCATGAATGTACAGGCACTAATTGGTGATAAAACGTATAATGTATATTAACGTCAATTAGTTCGGCAGATCCGGAGGTAAGATGTTTTATCAGTATAATCATACGTATTAGCCTACAGGGATACTGGTATCATTATAGACAATCCTAGAGTTGAGCCAGGGTTGGAATGTTTACAGAAGATTCAAGCTCCAAGTGATTACGTACAGGTTAACGAGATGTACCAGGTATACTGTAGGCAGTGTATCTTTGTTTCAATAGTAAGGTATGTATATCTCATTACCAGGTGTACTGTAAGACCGTGTATCTATGTTTCATTTATTTATTTAACCTTTAATTTACATAGGTATGTGTTCCTGTTTACATTCTTGAAGTGTTCTGATGTTTGGTTGTTATCTTTAACATGAGAATTGACACACAGACCACATTCAGCTCTTACTTAGACAGGTAGGATTCCTAGTAGAAGTGAAGACATGCAAGGGGCCAATTCTTTAATTGTGCATCTGTATTGAACTGGTGTCGTTTAATTAGTGATGTTCGTTATACTGATATAAAATATAACATGCTCAGCTCCGTCCCATGTTATAATCCCTGGCTGGTAACTAACCTGTTCCAGTCACATCTCATAAGCTGTAGACATCATAAGTGTCAGTATCCCCCTCCCCATGTTAGAATGTTTTAAGTAAAACGTGTGCCAGAAAGTTAAATACTTAAATACTACTGTGGCGAGGTGAAGCTCTCCAGCAGCTGTACCTAATATTTAGGTGGCTATGAAAGGATATTTCCATTATTACTTAATAAGTTACACATGCTAGCTGAAAATAGTACAGACTAGAACCAGTAAACAAACCAAATGTTTATATATTATAATATTTTATTTACAAATTACAACCTCTGTAGGATCACTTCATCAGTCCTGATATAACGTATGAGTAACAGATATGTTAGTAATTATAGCTGGGGTGACCAGTACAAACCATGTATCATTTTTGGTGATACATAATTTAGTAACGGGTAACGACCTTAAGTATATGTTACACAGACGAAGGACACTCTAGTGAGGATATATGTATGAATAATAAGGCGAAATATAGAACTGATGTAAAATTTAATTGAATGATGAAACACTCTAAAAATAAATACTTCCTAATGAGTGCACCGTCTAAAAATAAATACTGCCTAATGAGTGCACCGTCTAAATGGGGCCTGTCTAGATAGCTTTAGATTTCGAAGGTTACGTTGACCTTGTACAAAGAATACTGGGTAAGAAAAGGACACAACCTTGGTATTTGTCTACCTATACTTACACTGTAGGTCATACTAATGTGTTGTGTACTATATATGTACTATACAAGAGATAATAGTATTGAGGAACCTGTAATAACTGACCCCACTAAGTCTGATCCCTCCAAACAGGTGCTTGTCTAGTGAATGACAGAGGTAGGTGTGTGGTTAGGGGAAGTATCGGACAGCTTTTTTCCATCCTGTCAGACTAACTGCTGTTTGATTGAAGTAACAGGTTTTTACTAAGACTTTGAAGTCTGACTATATGAGGAAGAGATACACATACAATTACCTTATAACTGTTGTACATGTATTGCTTTTCATGTTTGTGTATTACTTTTCATGTTTGTGTATTACTTTTCATGTTTGTGTATTACTTTTCATGTTTGTGTATTACTTTTCATGTTTGAGGAAGATCAGTCATATATATGTAATTATCAAATACCTTATAAGAACATCAAGATTATTGTAGAATTTGTAAACAAAATGTTGAATCATTGCTTATTATTAGTTTTAGACATTATGAAATATAGGGTACATGTATATTTGTTATGTACTTAATGATCAGTATCCAGTAAAAATATTTAAAAAATTAAAGATACTATTCTCCTGTTTCAATTAATATACCGCCTTATATAAGAGAACAGATATTCTCCTGTTTGTTATTATAAAGACAAAAACAATCTTGTCTTGTGAACTTTAAAAGTTTGACTTTTATACCTTGTATATATAAAAGTGTGTGCATGTCTTATTCAACCAATGGTAATATTGGGAGATCTAGAGATAAGGAATTCCCAAATTGAATTTGAAATATTTGATGACAAGGTGAATCCGCCAACTAATGGTTGTACAATGAACTGTGTGACACAGATTGCCATAAGAAATCTCACACCTATGCTAGCTGATATCTGTTACTGCTGACACAAAAAATCTGGTTCAACAACTTCTGGACCACTAACTATAACCTTAATACAAATCTGAAGTGACAGGATTTTCTCATGCAGATCTTCTCCCTACAGACTAAAATAAACTGAAACTTGAATCCTGTTGTGAATAAGAGGTCTAAACTGTGATAAATTGCCTACTAAAATTATAGACCCCTCTACCATACCCTATGAGTGAGAAAGTCTGATGTTAGACTGTGGCAGTTCAAGAATTTTAACAGAGTTGAGTTATAGGTAGTTTGAAGGCCTCAAAAAGCTATGGTATATTAATTATGAAAAGGCTGAATAAATTATTTGAAATCATGAAATCATCATTGTGATTCTGTGAACCCCAATTCAGTTATAATGAAGTAATTATACTGAGTGTGTACAAGCGTGTCGGATCGTATAGATGTTGTTCGTAATTTCAGCAATATGATATTAAACACTTTAAGTGTAGACTTGCTGAAATTGATTTACTATAAAATCAATTTATAATGCCAGTAATATGAAGATCCTGTCACAAAATTATAGAGTGCCAATGTGTACAGAAAATTAAACAAGTCTCTGATTACAAAATATATTTTTGTGAAAAGTCTGAGCTTAGGTTTAAATTTTAAATCACACGTGAAATGTTATTCATTTTGGAGACTACCTTTGTAGTCAAACATTGATATTTGAAGTCCTGGTTCTGGAACCATGAAAAACTATTCAAATAAATTGGGTAGTTGATAAGCTTGAGTCTAAATATAATAAAATTAAATTGAATTAATAAAGGGATCTTGTGATAATAAGATACCCAAGTTCATTAGAAATGGAACCGAGAAAAGGATCTTGAAATAAATGATGAAAATAATTTAACCGAAACTGAACTAACTTAATGGGGCTTGTGCAAGTCTACACATACCAGAATGGATTGCACTACCTGTTACCCATAAACATACACACGACATGTAGTGCTTCTATAGGATCTTAAAATAAAGCTGTTGTTCTACAATACACTGTATAAGCTGTAGGTCTACACAGTTAGACTTTCTTCTATATGAATTTGAAACCTCTTCAACATTCCTTCAGCCCTAGCAGCAATTATTGGCAGGCTACCTATATATTACCCACTGATTTACAGTGCTTTTAACTCTAGGTTTGGATATATACACACATCATGGTTTCTCTGTACAACTTTCATCTCCAGGAAAATACACTACTGGAAGACCCCTGGAAATGTGATTACAATTTGTGAATGGGTTTTTCATGATACGATGTACTCCAATGGTGGCATTTAACAGACTCTCTTCATCAATAGGTGCATTCTTTTCTCCAGATATCGTGATATAGTTTGTTTGTACAAATTGCAGATGTGTTAGAAAAAAAAGTCAGCTTTAGCTATAAATATACACAAGATACCACCTGAGGTGTTAGATGCATTGGATGGAGTTGTGATCAAATTCTGAGTAATGGTTTTATTTTGTGACTTTGTTACCAATTAATATTTTTGGCCAAGTGATTTTTTGCAAAGATGGACTCAATGTTGGATGGATCTGCAGATTATTAAGTACAGCTGGGTTTAATTACTGGTGCTTCTTCTGAACAATGTCCCATTTGCCCAGTCAGTTTATATTGGTATCAGTCTAATAATCTTTTATTTTTTTCTGTACTTTCAGGAACTCATACGAGAAGTCAAGGTGAATCAAGGATCTGTTGACCTTCTTTTGGAGAGAGGTCAAAGGTTCTTGGGGACATTTCCAGACATCAAACTTAAGGTTGATCTGGAAAATTTGGCATTTTACTGGAGGACTTATGTGAAGGAGCTGCAGTCGCTGGACAACCTGCAGACCTACTGGCTTTCCACAAGGAGGCCAGAGATCCAGACAGGGAATCGTCACCTGCAGCAAAATCAAGACTCGTCTGCTTTGTCTGACCTTGGTAAGAGGCCAAAGTGCATCCCAAGGTCACAGAAATGGAAGCAGTGTGTCTACAAATATGTTAAGTCTGTTGAGAATTACAAATCTCAACAGCATCCACAAGCCCCAGTTACTAAGGTAAACAGGCAAGCTCATGAGATTGCCAGCCAACCGAGCTCTTCAGTAACGGAAGAGCCAAAAGGTAAAGAAGCATCTGGTAGCCATTTTATACCCAGCTTACAGGTTGTTTCCACTATACGGAAATCTACCTGTTTCACCCACCTTCCAGACTTGTATAAATCCAGGAACCCTGTAACTGCCCATCGATTATACAGCAGTATGGAAGGTCTTCGCTCCGGACCCAGATCGCCGCTTTCCGCTAGAAAAGGGGAGGGGAACTTACGCACCTTTTCACCCACTTTCGACAAGACTGGACTAAAGGATAGGAAAATCGGGTCAAATCCTGAGCTATCCTTTATTCCAGACTCGCCTACCGAACCCAAGCGACGGAGAATGGTGGACGATATGTCCTTCTCCAGCAATGTTAGTAGCCAGGTTAGCAGTCGCTCACATTCACCCACACTTTCGATAAATTCTGATATGACGCTGGACGACAGCTACCTCAGTACCCCCGGTTGCTCACCAGCCGCCACCCTGAAGGACCAGTTCAAGAAGCGCTATAGCAAGTACGAACTGACCATTGAGTCGGACCTGATGGATCAGTGTCTGATGGATTATGATCTTCTGGAGGCTTGTAAGGTAAGCAATTGATATAACACAATACTGTGTATAGGGCAATATTCGCGAAATTGTTGTCATGGTTTTTATGGAGTGATAAATCCACTAAATCAACACTACAGTCAACATTTCTTTAGAAACACCATGAGACCAACAATCTCACAATGAATATTTTTGTAAAGGTTTTAAATATTATAAGACTCTTTCATGCCAAGGAGTGTAGGATAGGGAAATTCCACCCAAGGGGTAAAAAAATGCTTTTGGACTGGCTACCATTTTGAAAATATCAATTTTTCCCCTGAGCTTTTTTAGACGAAAACGAATCTGTCAGTCAGATTTAGCATACCCCATAATTGCAATCAGAGGTTGCGCAGAAAAATTAATCACATCTTTGTAATGTATACGGTAAATATATCGTAACAGCTTTTAATTTCATCATGATGCCTTTTCCGCATTGCGACATCGGAGATTTCCAAATTGGTGACGTCACGTCACGTGAAATGGGGTGTAAGATAGAAATTTCTTACACCTTTTTCTTACTCTGGACAGTTCTATCTTACATACACCGAAATGAGAGAATAATACATACTCGACAATATCTCACAGCGAATATTTTTTGTAAAGTAACACCATATATAACAACATTCTTAAAACAACAAATTCAACACATGCTAAACTCAAACATTAATAAAATACTGTATGAAATTAGAGTTGTGTAGAGTAAACAGTGTTATATACAATATTTCTAAGAAAATAAGAAAGACGAGAAGTAATGTGAACAATAAGATGAATATGTTTTAATATAATGTTAAAAAGTATAGGACAGGAATATCACAATTTTTTTTTTGCAAAAAGGTTATTTTAATCAGAAAAGCGACATATAAATACCGTCCTAATGAAATACAAGCTTCGTCCTGAGATTTGGCTACAGAGAATATCCTTTTAGCTCATTTGGTAGAGCATTAGATTAGTAAACCAGAGGTCATCCTAGCAAAGTCATTATAACATAATAGTAATGACCTCTGTTACGTAACGGAAATGTTCCTATAGTGTACTGTAGGTGATATAAACTCTAAATATATGTAGTTCCATGTTAGTGCAAATTTCTCAATTGGGCTTTTTTTGAAAATATCCCACCAGCATCTGAACCTTAGCTACAGACAGCATGATCAGACACATCATTACCAAGAACTCAGCTTCCTGATTGAATACGGATAACAAAATTATGAACTACTCGTACTTGTAAATTTATTTCAAAAATTTAACATTTAAAATGTTTTTCTATAAAAACTGTGTACCAAAAGTTTTTGCTTTAACCTGTTTGATAGATGATAAAAAAAGGTTTAGGAAATGGAACAATACATAACCTACATTTGTGTACAAAAACATGCAAAGCATAGGAATGGAACAATACATAACCTACATTTGTGTACAAAAACATAGGAAGTGAGAAGACGTATACAGATTTATCACTATAAAGAATCGGAATGTCTTTTGAAAACTTAGTTCTGCAAGAACTGTTTCCCAGGCCCTGTAATAGTATCCTGCCTGTCCTAATTTTGAGGACACTTTGAATAGACAGGTTGGAGAAAGATGAATCAGGGACCTTGGTGTTTGATCATGTGATCAGCTGACTATTGTTTAGTGCTGTCTGTTTAATACTGGGAACGTGACACTGGAAACGTGACACAGCCTCCATTGTAGTGTCGTCTGCTTCTGCAGTGTTGGGAAACATGTGACTGGGATAAACGTTGTCTGCCATTGTGTTCTGTTTTAAGTCCATATTATTATGTTGTTGAAGCCAAACACATGTTAATAATATGCTTTGAAGCATGATGAAATGAGTATTTTCTAGTCGACTTCATCATAGTAAGAAAATATTTTATTGGGTGCTCCATGAAACATCTGACCTACAGAAATGAGGATTTCCATGAACACTGAATGCATGTGATTAAAGATAAAATAGGATTTTGTTATTCATAGTAAAATATAATCCGACTGATGTAGGAAATACATAGAGCGCCTCATTTCATTAGTTATCTATAATGTTTCTCAAGATCCCTTTTACTTTTTTCAGTTTCTTTATAAGTTATCCTTTGATACATTGCTGGACCCATACTAGTATTGTGATGTCCAAAATAAGGGAAATATTACATTATTCTATATTTTGCATTCAGCATTTTTTTAACTATATGAAATGAGTGATATATATTTCCTTTGGAACCAGTAAAGAACTTTTCACGTATGATTTCAAAAGTATATGGCACGTACCAGAATCTACTGCCTCTATCTGTTGATGTTTCCCTGTAATGAGCGAGGTGCTCCTATAGCTACAAACTTACCTACGGGGTAGGTGATATCTGGTTTTGTGTAATTGGTCTGACCTCTATGTGTACAGTACATGTACTGGTTCACCACAGATAGGCAGATCCTTCAAACGAGGAATAAAACCTTAGGATAAAAAAGTCTTAAACATTATATCAAGTAATAGGGGCAGCTGTCAAAATGGGAGTAAAAATTTGATAAGGTTGGATAAAATAAAAATGATAAAGGATAAGTATGAAAATAAGTTCTGTGAAAACTGAAATACAGCTATGATCACCCAAATTGATGATAATTGTAATACATTTGTATATTTAACATGGATGTAGCTGATCAGAAACATAAACAAGTTAAAAATTTTCCTGTAATGGACAAGTTTTTATAACCTTCGGGCTAGGTGACCTTATGCCGTACGCAGCGGCGTCCGTCCTTCAACTTTTTCTTTTGAACAATTTCTTCTGAAGAACTGGAGGACTAAGGGTCACAACATTTGACCAGTAGGTAGATGGGATGGGGTGCTATTAAGTTTCCTCATTAAAATGACCTTGACCTACTTTCAAGGTCACAGGGGTCAAATATGTTAAAAACTTCAAACAACAA
>JAUMHH010028115.1:0-10441 GCA_032359455.1 Chlamys rubida
TTACATCAATACATATATGGTTGTACCAAGTGTCTTTAGTTACGTTCGCTGAAATTTGCATTCCACTATTCTTTCGTTTTAGAAACGGACATCAAATCTTCATCCTTGCTGACTACATCATCCAAAGTGTCTTCGAGTAAGTCTTTCCTAGTACATACAAATACGAGAAAGCATATTTAATATATCGGTGTTAAACTATATAAGGAAAGTATTGTTTAATTAGATGCCCAATGCATACCTAAAGAATGTGTAGTTATCATGTGTAGTTATCTATAATTTAAGATAGGTTCAGATACCACAATATGCCTTATTTTTCTTTCTATCATATTTGGTAATATTTTGATAGTATATAAATAATGATAAATATAAATAAATAATCTGTATTTAACGTCGTGTACATTGTCAACAACAAACATAAGCTCCGTGGATCATTTTATACGCTAAGGGAACAAATTATGTTTTCGTGGTGAAGGAAAACCCACGGAGGCAAGTCACCGTGCCACCGGAGGGATAACAACTAACCCTATCAGACATCACTCTCTTTTTGCCACCGCTGGTAATCGAACCGAGAGTGAGTGGTCTGAAGCCCACGCTTGATTTCACTGTGAGCGTTAGCGATCACGGCTACCGAGGCACCCTATATCAAGTTTGCACACGAAACAGCTTCCCAACTTAATATCTTTTGAATGTTTTGATTACTACATCGGTTTTTCTTGTAGTACAAACACAACCTATTATAATTGAATCCTTGGCTTCCTGAATGTTAAAGCTATGGTACATATGTATATATTCTTTCTGCTTCATTTTAATTCTTCTTTAGATGACGCTGTTGACTGCTTGGACATCAAAAGCAAAGGAACACAAGTTAGTGGGGTATACAACGTCACACTTGGCGGAAGTGGAATGACGACAGTATTCTGTGACATGGATACTGACGGGGGAGGATGGACAGTAAGTTGATGTAGTGCTTGTCTTTATGTTGTTGTCAAACATTTTGCAATATTTATTTTCATTTCCCGAATCTTTCTGAAATTCGATCCTACCGTGAGTTTATATACAAGAACAAGTAGTTTACGTCGTTGTGAGGTATTGTAATTCATTAAATCGTTGTCATTGTCTATCATCATAAAATAAAAGGTGATTACGACATTGTTAACAGTTTTTTAAAACAATTTATGACCATGAGCTCGACATCATGAAAAACTTGTCCCAGTTGAGTTTTTTGCTAATTGTGGGCTTTTGACTAAACAAGGATGCAAGAAGTAGTTTGATGGCAGTTCTGAATCTACGATGAAAAACTTGTTTGCTGTGTCTTAGATCGTCAAACTCACGTGCATGTATATTTTAACGTACTAAATGTAGGAAATGACATATTTGCGTGAGCCTCTTCCGAGGTAATCTTGGTGACATTGGTGGCCATATTTACATGTTAATGACGCAAGAATAGAAAAGCCAAAGTGATAAATTATATAATTGTTACCAATCATGCTAGAGTTTAAGGAAAGTTCCATTATCCCATTTCGAATACTACCGGATTAATGATAGGTTGTTCAAATGTTGCCTTCTACTGAATATCCTTCACAGCGTGACGTCATACTACGACAGACACTGTGGGTTCTGTCACTTATCTAGTTAATAGCAACGCCAGAAGCAATATGTATCTCGATTATATGATAGTATATATAAATCCTATCTATAATACACTGTTCATAGTATCTCGGCGAGCAACAGTGTTGTTACCAGTTTCTGATGTAATGTTATATAGGAACAACATGTATGATACATCATATACCTAGATGACAATGATCACAGTTTCAACGACGTTGTGCTTTTGAATCGTATTGACAACCAAATTTAAATCTTTATGTATTTTTTTCAAAATGGCGATAGTTTGTGTTCATCTTGACGACCGAACTGAAAATCTATAGCTGCACTCTTTCCCTTTTTTCTTAAACAACGATTGGTGGTTTTTTTTTGCATATCTTTACGCATAATACAATTTCAATGTTTATCTGTTTGTAACAAGGTATTTCAGAGACGCACCGATGGTGACGTTGACTTCTATTTGGATTGGGATCATTACAAAGCTGGATTCGGAGACGTTGCTGACGAGTTCTGGCTTGGTTTGTATTTTTCATTATATGCATTTTATTTTAATTTGTTTAATTTTGAAAAAAAAAATCACCATATAATCTATATAATTCATACCTACATATAGTAAACATTAGACAATTAATGCAGTAATTTCTACATATCGAGCATATCACATCGTATACACGTTATATTTGTCTATGGTTATACAGATTGTAGAATAAAATATAACCATGAATGGAAGATGCATATTTTTTCATCTACATATTACAATATACACTGTGTCACATATTTGTACATGTATCAGTATCATGATAGTCCCATTATCATGGGATGTGGGAATGTGTATTCTCTAAAAGACGTTGAGAACGATTTTGAAATGGATTTCCCCATTTGAACGTCGGCTCGCGCCAGGTGACGTCATGAACCTGAAATAATATCTACACAAAGATGTTATGCGTAAGAAAATAGTTGGTCATAAATAGGTCGTTAGTAGTAAAATAGTTTGTTAGAAGTAAATAGGTCTTTAATAGTGAAAGTGTTAAAAAAAATATATATATACATAAATACTCAAATTAAAACATCACACGAAAACAGATTTTTAAAGCCTTTCGCTACTACATGTATGTACGTAATAATTTTATTTTGAAATTAAACATAAAATAAGATCATTCTCATTTTTTTATTTAAGAATTATATTATTAACTCTTGTTGGTCCGGGTGTTAGCGCGCGGGGGTCCTAATGTAAGAGAAAACCGGAGTACCCGGAGAAAACCCACGTGGTCGGCCAGGTGCTCCTACCGACCACCCTACAAAATATATGTCATTCTCTAGAAGAACGGATGACTTGAGAATCGGTCTACGAATTATTTTTAATGTTCTGTATGCTTTTCCTGCACACTGACTTCAATTCAATTGTTGTATTTTATACACCAGACAATACAGCACTTAACGCATGCTGAGAATGCCCAGAACAAGACGTTTTAAAATGTCTTTGTTCTTGGGTGTAATGTTATGGTATTCTTCCGTGTAAAATTTGTGTTTTGTCTTATAACTAAAAGTCAACTTCCTCTATGAATTGGAGTATAATACAATTTAGCAGTGTACAGATGATAAACAGTTTATCGAGTTCTATCTGTGATATATCTCTCGATATTATCCACGTGCTCGTGGTAAGAACATTGTTTACACATCAAACCCTGAAAACAGTGTGGCAATCCTAAACGTCATTCTGCCTTTCGCGACTTTCGTCGGTGCTAAGTTGAACAATCGAATTTTGTTGCTGTACAGTAATCAAATAACTTCTTAACAGGAAATGATAACTTGCATCGCCTGACATCACTAGGAGAGACTGAATTGAGAATTGACCTGGAGGATTTTGAAAACAATACTGTCCATGCTAACTATGAGTCCTTCTATATCGGGGACGACTCCACCTACTACGAACTACGTGTATCTGGTTTCTCTGGAGATGCAGGTATATATTATAACAGCTTCACGCATGCGCGTACGTTTTATCAGTTCAATTTAAAATCTTCCTATCAAATTAAAACTAACCGCACTTTTCTGTCAGCGATGAATTTGATGTTGTCTTTTACTTTACCTTCTACACTAAGTACTTTAAGCTGAAGACAACAGACCATTTTGAAAATGTATCTTTTCATTTAATTTTAGTACTTATTTAATATAAACTATTAGCCTCTTGGTGTCGGATCCAACTCATTTTGAAATACATAAAATCTATATCTCAGTCGAGGGCTAGGAATCTGTAACATAATCTTTACTAAGGTGTAAACCGAGGTTGGGATCTAACTAAATCTTAGCCCGAAACCGAGAAAACCCGATCTCCTCAGTTACAGTTAATCAATTGCTTTTCGCACCTATTAGTTCGCAAAACATTTCCATATCGCTAAAGAATGTAAGTTTCCCGTCTGGGGTCTCAGATAAATATGGCCTCAGCAATGCATGTACTTCAGCTATATCCGTCCATACAAAAAGACACAGTGTAGTTAGATTATATTTTATCTTCAAATTTAGGAATGTAACAACATCAAAACTATACAATGCAGATTGTCAATTTTCATGTCGTTAGAACGCGCGGATAAATACGGGATAGTAAAATCAAGCACACGGTATAACGAAGAATATCTCGGTCTGAGGTGCGAGAATAATAAATTTAACAAACTATTGGCAATATACAAACGATACCTTTCCGTGCACCTAGTTGTGCCGCTGTGTGTTGAAGGGAATTATGATCCCTGGAATCATGGGTGAGGGTATCCTGCTAATCCTTGTCCATACATGTATCATATGTGGTGTCCTGCTTATGCTTTTTGAGGTCATTGCTTACTTTTTGTCTATCTTGACAGGTGATTCATTGTCGTACCACAACGGGTCATCGTTCTCTACCAAGGATGCTGACCACGATGGCCATGGCACAGACTGTGCTGTTGCTTACCACGGCGCGTGGTGGTACAAGTCATGTCATTATTCCAACCTAAACGGAAAGTATTTGTCGGGAACAACCGATGTTTACGCCAAGGGTGTCACATGGTATCACTGGAAGGGATACTACTATTCTATCAAGACATCAAGGATGATGGCTAGGAGGGTTCCGGAAACACAGGACGAACGGTAGACCAAATCAATCAGCCCCGTGTGTCTTTACAACGTGCTGAACAGTGGTGTAAGCCTGTAAGACAACATGTGTTCCGAGATGGCAGAACATTTAGTGAATGCCCGATACATGTAATGCACGAACTGAACTTGTAAAACGTCCATATCCTACTCTACTCTATGTTTTAAATGTTTCAGATAAGCAAAGAGTTAACAATAAAGGCATTCTGCACACTGTAAATATGTGTGTTGTTTATGTATTGTCGGCGTTGCATGGCTGTACACATGTTAAATCTCATTATATATCTATGTGGTGTAATTACCAGTTTGTAGGTGATCCTGAATTAATCTTAACGTATGAGAATAACAAAACAAATAAATAAACGTCGTAAGACTCCAATTTTAACATAACGTAATTTATTTATATTTCTTTTGAAAACTTCAATTGAATTTTTTTTAAATCATATATCAAATGAAAACTAGTTCAGGAGTATTTGTTAGACATTATCATGATTACCTGTTACGCTGTATGCCTGTGCAGCTATATAAAACTTGAAAGTCGTATACACTCTCATTCAATGTCCAAATTGCCACGGTCGTACCACTACATCACGTGGGGCTCTTTAGATATAAGTATACAGAAAGCATGAATATAATCATACAGCAGGAATAGTTAAAATATGTCAACAAAGCAAAAACAAAACAAACAAAAACAAAACCAAAGACAAAATACAATCACAACGAACAAAATGATTTCAGGTTCCTCTACAAAAATCAAGTAATGTAAGATTGTCCAATATTTATAAAAACAAAATTCAATCAGTAAAGGGTCCTATTTACTACTACAAAAAATGGAGTGAATTGGAAGAGAACCGACATTTATTGCACACACTGTTTAAACCATAGACTGGCCAAGTATGAACAAAACGTTCGAAATGAAATCAATGATACCAAGGAAGAATATGAGCAAATACATGCTTTTATATGGGGAGGGCACCTGCAATGTGCACGAGGGATAGGTCAAGGGCGGCATTTTTTAAAAACATAATCATGCTTCAGTATGTATTCGTGGCTCTAACTATTTTTTCATTCTCTAAAATCATGTAATAAAAAAATGCAAACATTGCAAATACTTTTGACTTCAAGTCTCTCCAAATGTTTGCTAAATCATCAACAAAATGGGTTTTGATTTCCTAATGTATCACCGGAATTAGAAAGTTGGCTTGAGCACAGACTGAGCATGATAGTGGTTATATGCATACAGACCCAGGTGCTAAGGAATGCTCAGTACCGGTTGCGTTATCGGCGACACCCGGTAGGTAACTATAGACCTTATTGAGGCAGGTTATTTAGTGATTATAATTGGAAGTAGCGACATACTTTGATATAAGTTACATCGTACTTATTTGTTCTCAGGCATATAAGTAAATGTTATTTGAAAGGAATCCTTAGATTCAAAATACAAACATGTAGTTCTTTTACTCATTTAAGGAAGAAAGGAGAACGTTCGTTGTGGTTGTTGTGAGGCGTGTTTGAAATATACTTACTTTAAATGATGTCGACCACAAACTTTCCTTTCATTCTTTATCTAACAGAATCCCTGAAACATTGTTTTGTAAGCTAGTCTGTCATCAGTTAACATCTATCATGCACAATGAAGATATTCGAAACAAGTTCT
The DNA here is from genome assembly GCA_032359455.1 of Chlamys rubida. Lineage (NCBI taxonomy): Eukaryota > Metazoa > Mollusca > Bivalvia > Pectinida > Pectinidae > Chlamys > Chlamys rubida. The sequence continues at coordinate 6,386 of JAUMHH010028115.1, forward strand.
TGAATAATGAATCAACTCTAACGCGTCAACACTATAGGTTGGGCAGCAGCAATATTACTATAAGGTGAGGGAAAGTTCACGATCGTAAATTCGAAATTGTAATGCTTATCGCTTATCCTGGCACGTGCTGTTTACTAAAGCAGTTGCCATGACAATTACATATTAAATACAGGCAACTCCTTATTACTAAAGCAGTTGCCGTTACGGCTGCTGTTGGTTGGTCATTGTACTGTTGGCCATGCTTTAAGTAAAGGTGGAGGAACACGGTCAATATAGCAGAATGTATGATGTTATTGATTTCAGCTTCATACGTGAATATCAAACCGTCGAAACTAATAAGATAGGCAAACATAGATGTTGTTTGCATACAAATCGGTTAATTTCAGTTTATAAAAGAGACATGGCTATCTGTAACAGTTATAAAGAATAAAGTATAGGTACCCCACCAAGATAGGTTGTGATACAACTCTGCATTTTCCCCATTCCCCGCCATTTTAGATTCAGCGCTTCAAAGTGTAAACATAAAGAACGCGTAGGGATAACATTTTATATGACGGGACTATTTTAAAATAATTTGATTTTGAAGTAATATTGGAATAAGAAATGAAATTAATTTAATCATAGGTTCTTATATTTTTGCATATATAGTCGCATAGGTTTGTATGCACATGCTCAATAAATAAATGTACAACATTTGATATAACGCCCATTATGGCTAGAATACGCCACTCTAAAGCACTTTGCAGTACATATATATTCAACCTGTACAATTACAAATGCAGCATATACATTAATCAATATCTGGCGCTAACTACATGTACTAGTCATATGCCGCCTGGCTAATATCTCCATCTGTGTAGTGGGACCTTGCTTCTAACGGGTTCATTTATAGTGCCACCTCACTTGAATGCTACAGCACAGATACCGCAACATCCACCACATTTTATACCCCAACTGGGTTGTTGGAGTTGTGTGGGCAGGAGAAAAACACTTTCTCTGAATATCCATGCGTACGACGACTTCGGGGATTAAACCCCGGCCGCCTGCGTGGAAGGCCGGAGTGTTAACCACTCGACCAATATGCTAAAGATAAAAGGATCTGTATCAAGTATTGTCAGCTTGATCTGTCGCTCCGCGTTCCGGGGTAGGTTTTTGTAAATAAAAAATGTAATAAATAGAATATCTAACAGTGTTTTCGGTAATATTAAATTTATATCACGAGTCTGGCTAATATTGCGCACTCGTGAAAGATAAAACATACCAGACATGAGGCGTTCGGACGGTACTGTGATCTAGCTTACAAACTTACTTTTTAAAAATATATAGATCTCAAGTGTGGCAATGGGTACAGCTGGTACATTTGTTTATGGGTTTGTTTCAGTGACCTTTTAAGAGAAGTAACAACAAATAAGTAAACCGTTGTTTACATTTTAATTGATGGGAAAAGATAGAAGTTTCTCAGATTAACATATTTACCTGTAAAACTACGAAAATACCACCAGAACATCGTCGCCTGCAGCAACAAGATATTTACTTTACACTCGAAGATGTCGATGTGAATCTTTGAGCAATTACATAGAAACGAGAAAAAAAATGTAACGCAAGAATCAGTACATTTATGCGAATCAATCAAACAATCTTGTTTAGAGTATTTCTCATTTGTGTTGTTATTTGATGCGTTAGAGTTATTGGAACAGTTGGTACGTATTTCCTTGCTTATGTAGTCAATGCAACCCCGTGCTGTTACTGTACCAAACGATGTTCTAATTCTTACAATACAGATGTGATGTTGTAATCTAAAGAAGATATGATAATCTTCTTTTGTAATATCATTACATTTTATTACAATTGACACATTATCATATTTCTAGCACATTTGTGTCCTTACGTAATGTCATAATACAAGTATATGTTTCGAAAATTAACCTGTAAGCTATTGCAAGTAGCGTTAGTTAATCCGTTTTCCTTTTTTAAATATCTTGGAAGGACAGGTATAAAGTATTTCCATAGGTCAGTATTCCGCAATTTCAATGTCAATTTAACAATAAAGCGGATCACAAGTAATCAGACACATACATGTATGCCAGTATAATAAGCGTTTTTCAATGAGAAACTATTGACTTTTCTGTTACCAAGGACACATAAAAATAACGCTATTTTGAGGAATGTCATTAGAGGTCACAGTTACATATTGACTCGGGGTTTTGACGTCATTATCGATTTGTAAAGACAAATTGTTGAAAAAATTTAAATTAAAATATATTTGGTAGCATGAAATTTAAAATTAAACGACCAGTGTTTGGTCGTATTTTCCTTAACAGATAACTATCTGACAAAAAGTATCACCTATGTTTGTACTTCAATTCAGGAGGCGGTTTTGTACTATAGGCTGGAGGTAATGTTGACATAGTGACCCGAAGCACACAGATCATAAATGACCAAAGTTAATGAAGGATGATTACGTTTGGACTTTTTCTGACATGATTATATACCTTCAGATTGAAAACAAATTAAATGTAAATCACGTTTACAATATCAACATTGGAACAGGTACTACCTATGTCACTAAAAATATCAATGGTAAATATGATTAAGTAATTTTAATTTCACAACTAACTATGTGAGATACACACTATTATGTTTGTTACTTTTAGTACTATATATAGTACATAACGGATCATTTATCTTTATAAACATCAATATTAAACACACTACCATAGTATACACTACAGTAGCTCACATTGGAACCATCTTGAACAAACAATTTATTTGAACTGACGACATAGCTTGTCAAATAACCCCAATTGGATTTTTTTAAATATTTATTAAAATGACTGGTATGGCTGATGGAAAGAGTGTAAAGTAGACGTATTTAAAAGCCTTTTTAGGAATCATTGGAAGTCACCACTAAGCCAGAAGCATGGCGATAACGCCGTTTTTGGTTCTTTCGCTGGTTTCAGTTTTTCAGGCTGAACTCATTCCGCTCGTAAAATCTGAATGTCCTTCTTTGGATATCAGACACGAGCTGATGCAGCTGATGGCTGACTATAACACAGAACTTAGTAGCCTCGTACAAAACTCGTTGTGTTCCGGTTCGTGCGAGTCCATAGTCAACACGCCATGTGAGACAAGTATACGTAGCAGCCCTGTCTCCAACAAGATACCAGACGCCGAAGGTAACTATAGCCACTGGTCACATACCTGACTCCATTACAGGATATAGTTTGTGTTATCGTCATACATGTATATATTGTATTTTGTTTGAAGAAGAAATACATGTTACATTCATAATGGTGTAAAATGAACCAATGTACTTCATTCAACGTCATTATTTCTTCATTTGAGAATACGAAAATATAGAAAGTGTATTCAACTAATAATTCTATATGTTCGCTTTTTATTGCAAGTTTTATTTTGTTAAATTTGTACTCTTTTATTTACAATTATCTCAAAATATAAGATATCTAAGACAGTTGTTATGTTGGCGTGCAGTTTTATCGTTTAAAAATATTTTTCAACATGTGGAACAGTTTTGCATGAGATGGATTTCACAGTGTTATATACTCACCTGACATAAAATCCATTCTCGGAGAGTACAAAAGTAACGCTTTTGTTTATTCTTATTAATTTAGAACCAGCCACCACGACAAGTACAACTACAATGATAACAACAAAACCAACAACACCGGTGACAACAACAACACCCCCGGTTGTGACAACAACTTCTACAACCCCTTTGACAACAACGTCAACGCCGGTGAAAACAAACACAACATCAAAAGCGGAGGTAACTTCAACAACGCTAATGACAACGACTATTCTTCAGCCAACGACAACACCTATTTCAACAACGGAAAAATCAACTACTTCAACGCTTGTATCATCATTTACAATGCCGGTGACAACGACTACACGAACGCCGGAGGCAACGACTAAGACAACGCCGGTGACAGCAACTACAACAACACCGGAATCAACAACTACAACAATGCCAGAGACAACACCTTCAACAACGCCAGACACCACAACTTCCACTAAACCGGGGACAACCACTAC
>JAUMHH010028126.1:0-10440 GCA_032359455.1 Chlamys rubida
ACTCTCATTGACACATACATGTTACACAATCACTCTGTGACTCTCATTGACACATACATGTACACAATCACTCTTACTGTTATTGACACATGTTACACAATCTCTCTGTGACTCTTATTGACATATACATGTTACACAATCACTTTGTAACTCTCATGGACACAAACATGTTACACAATCTCTCTGTGACTCTCATTGACACGTACATGTTACACAATCACCCTGTGATTCTCATTGACACATACATGTAACACAATCACTCCGTAACTCTTATTGACACATACATGTTACACAATCACTTTGTAACTCTCATTGACATATAAATGTTACACAATCACTCTGTGACAGTTAATGACATATACATGTTACACAATCACTCTGTGACTCTCATTGACATATACATGTTACACAATCACTTTGTGACTCTCATTGACACATACATGTTACACAATCACTCTGTTACAGTTAATGACACATACATGTTACACAATCACTCTGTAACTCGTATTGACACGTACATGTTACACAATCACTTTGTAACTCTCATTGACATATACATGTTACACAATCACTGTAACTCTCATTGACACATACATGTTACACAATCATCCTGTGACTCTCACTGACACATACTTGTTACACAATCACTCTTTGACTCTCATTGACACATACATGTTACACAATCACTTTGTAACTCTCATTGACGCATACATGTTACACAATCACTCTGTGATTCTCATTGACACATACATGTTACACAATCAGTCTGTGACTCTCATTTACATATACATGTTACACAATCACTCTGTGACTCTCATTGACACATACATGTTACATAATCACTTTTTGACTCTCATTGACACATACATGTTACACAATCACTCTGTGACTCTCATTGACACATACATGTTATACAATCACTCTGTGACGGTAATGACACATATACATATTCATTTTTGTATTAGATTCAACTATATATCAACGAGGCTGAATTAATAGACACAGATTGTTAGCACTTTATAGTCGGATTGTAGTCCTGCTGTAAATCATCAAATTCGTTCAACAGCACAAAGTCCATTTAATAAACAGGTCAGTTTTAGTTTGTCAGAAAAAAACGATAAAAAGTCACCAGTTTTACATTACCAACCAACGGAGTACACAAACTAGGTACTACAATTAATCTGATGTCTCTCATCTGTCTGAGTAGCTTGAGAAATGATTTGCGATATCTTGAGTTATGTTGTATAAAGAGGATATATCACGGGAGTCCTTTGAGACAATTTAAATGAATTCAACTGGATTTGGCCCTAACCAAAAATAATAACACGAATCGTTTCTACATCAAAGAACACAGTGTTAATCAGTGTGACGTAACGTCAGATGTTGACGCACAATAGTGTTACATACTTCTGACGTCATTTCGTTTCAGGTTTGACGTTTGTGACACATGGCTGGCTTTGTAAAACATGTGTTTTCAGAGCTATCGGAATGAAAATAGACATATGTCAAGCCCATTTATTTCACATTCATATGGTCACGATTTGTATACGACAAGTGAAACCGATTTTGACATTGAGTTGAACGTGAAGATAACGGTTAAGAAGTGAAAGAAAAAGGTGATAAAATAACTCTATACACATTAGTACCATCTGCTTCCCTAATACCACCCATGGTATATAAGTTATAAAGCACATATTGATTAAGTACGTGAAATAGCATGCATATAACAAAATAATTCCTACGTTTTTTTGTTTTTGTTTTTATTGAAGCCCGAAAATGAAAGCGCGCTCAAATTATACTACATTGTATTATGACGTGATGTCATTTGCCATTTATACCCTCAGAGTTATCACACTGTTCACGCATTCCAATAAATCAATTTGAAAAATCACATACAAGTGTGAGTAATAACGAGTTAGAGGACTTCGTATAAATTCTCACAAATGCTGTGCTTTTTAGAAAAGGGGTTGTCATTCTTTTGCACAAATAACACGGAAAATTATATCTGCCATGTGATCTGGAGCGGTATACAATACATCAAAATACCAAACCGAATCAAGAAAATATAGAATGGAAGGAATTGCAGTTGATACGAGTTATCTCCCGTTGTTCATGTGCTCGATTTCATCAGCGGTCCATTATTAGCTGTCAAAAACACATCCCATTATCTCATAAAATTCTGTCGATTATTAAGAGATACCTCCCGTTGAATGAAACAGACAGCTAAACGTGTACATGTACAGTCCTGGCCAAATTATAGGTCACAAGTGTACTGTTTCTTCTATATTTCCTGCATGTCTTCATTTATTCAGAGAAATTTCCTGAAGTGAAGTGCAGAGCTACTGAAACAAAAATCTTCACCATTTCAGGAAATTATCTGCATCTATTCTCAAAGTAATGTGAGCTATTTCCGGATGCGTTGAATGGTTTTTAAGATGTGACAAAAGTATTTAACATTTTTTGCTATACTATTTTATTCCTATCTTACCAAACTTTTATAGCAAACATTTCAGTTTGAGTTTAACTTGTCCAGCTTGTAAACGGCTTTATGGGAAATGATGAAAACATAATGGGAAACAATAATCTTCATGACACAATTGTTTGTTTCAGTATCTTTACAACCGACTTCAGGAAAATTCACGTAAAAATGCATGAAATATTGAAGAAAGCATGCTTATGACCTTTAATTTGGTTCGAGACTGTATATAAGACTGGAATGTACACCATTACACGGAGACCTTAAACCTTGATATCCAAGTTTACCTTAATGTTTTGACGGATCATAACTTTGAAGAGGGAGGGGGTCTCAAGAATACGTCCGATATACATTATTTTACATGTAACATATCAAAGGAGAGATGTCAGTCTTTGAGAAAACGTGCGATAGACGTCACTTTGAAGCCCCGAATGTAGGAACCAACGTTTACCTCTGTCCCGTCATCACCCAACCAGTCATCGTCACCTTCTTTGACATCCCTCTCCCAGCCTCCCCTTCATCTACCACTGAACGCGGTAGACATACAACTACACGTCAGAAGGAATCGAGCCTGGATACACAGGCTGGAGTGTGCTGGACAATGAGTATATAGGATCTATTGTATACATAATACTGTTAACATGACGTAGCGGCCATACGTCAAAACAGTAACTACTACCCAGAAACAAAAGATGACATCACGTCATTAAGAATATATCATATAAACGTATTTAAGTATTAACTAAATACTAATAATACTATGTCATTCTTTACGGAATATTTAAGACGTGTTTCCAATACTGTATTATTACAAACACTAACAACAGAATAAAGGGTATATGATGTCTTCCATTCGAGCTCTAAGAAACCTTTGACACAATGTATGTAAAATTATCGCTGATCAGCGTTATTGGGCGATGTGGAAGAATAACAATTTTAGAACAAAGCAAACGAACGTGTACGAAATTCAACTCAATTTAATTCAGTGTCTGTATAAACTGTTTGCTTTTTCGTTGACACTGTTTGACAGCCAGTACCAGCGTGCAATCAAAATAAAAACCTAACGAAAACTTGTGATACGTGGTCTTCAGCTAAATATAAGTTTGCATCAAGTCCTTCCCGGAAAGGGCGGAGAAGGAAAGAGTGTGTTGAATCCCATGAATTTTCTGAGAGCACTTGGGGACATTATATTTGTTGAAAATATACAAAAGGCAAACATCATATTATGTTGTTTGACTGCAGAGCTGTATTATTTAGACTGTATGTCACATCAATGCAATTCAATGCTTTAATGTACCATTTTGGAGTACTTAATATCACAGAAAAATTAAAATCTGCTGAATAAAATTCAGCATATTAGTTCAAATAAGTGTATGTAGTGTGTGTACTTGTTCATTGTATAGAACAGACATTTTCCATGGAGTCAGTGATAGCCAATGTTACAATTACTACGCCATAGTTATAATGATGACGTCATCACGTGTGCCATGGCATTAATAGTCTTCACCGACTTTTGTTTCCATATGAGGCTGAATCAAGAGCAGGTAGCAAAACCCTTCTCAAGTTATTCTTTTACACGTTCAAGTAAAATGACAATAAAGTATCTTTAAATATCAAGAAATGTCTTTTCATTAATAAGTTCAACAGCGTCAATACATACACACACCCACACACAAACACACACATAGGGATAGAGCGTCATTTTTTTAAAATTCATGGCGGTATGAACGCAACTCCGTTACATCCATATTGCATGAAGCCTGCTAATGCTAAATATGGATGTAACGGAGTTGCATTCATACCGCCATGAATGTTAAAAAAATGACGCTCAATCCCTATATGCATTGTGTTATTTTCATAATTTTTCAGAAAAGAAAAAATATGCAGAATTTTGAATTTACAGCTTTAATGTCTATTGTGTTGCTTTAAATACTAGAAATCTTCCCGTTAATATTCTACTGAATTTGAGCATTGACTTAGTTGCGAAAATTCAAAGAAAAATCGCTCAATACAGAAAAGTCATTTTAGAGTGAGAAAGAGAAAGCTACAACGTTAACTGAATCAAGAGTTGCCATGATGCAGATGTGCATGCAGTATCAGTATAAATTTTATCAAGCTTTGCAGTAAATTTGATTATTTATCATAGGTCTCAACCACCAGATAGCCAAAAGGTGCAGATCTCTCCCTTTGATCTGTTTCTTTGGAGATCATTTTGCTGAACTTTCTGAAATAAAACTGTCAAATTATCTGAAATGCAAATGGATATTACGAAGAAAATATTACTTAATAAAAACCATTTATAGATAAAAATATACAAAGAGACAGGGGGGAGGGAGGGAGAGAGAAATTCTTTACATAGCGTAGATTAAAAAGAAAAAAATATATAACCCAGGAAGACTATTTCTTGGAGTGAAAAATTATCAAATAATTGAAGTCTCTTTCGCAAAGGCTAAATTCACACGTATGATCTATACATACACTAGAACCTCTATTGAAGCAACCTCTGTCTATTTATGTAATTGAGGTAGCCACAATTAATTTACTAGATATTAACAGGGAGAAAAACTGATGTCGAAGGAACCATTTTTTTTAAAGGCGTTGTTATTATAGTGCTACAATGTGATGTGTCTGTACGAAACGGTGACCAGTAACTCGGAATAAAGGGAAGTCATTAAATAGTTTAATGTGCTTCCTTAAAGGTTAATGTAAAAACCCTTTGGGATAATACATTTCTTGATTAAAAAAATTGTCAATCCCATCTCTCTTAATGCAGGTTTGAATTACTCGTAGAACTACCAAACATCAGACAAGGTGTGGGTGGTTCCGAACTAGAGGTCATCCCCGAGGGCAAGTTTCATCACCTTAATTGTAACATTCTGTGACAATTTTAGTTTACATGTTTACAAAATAAATTTTGCATTTTTTTAATATAAAAGTAAAATATACAAGTGTCATATTGCCACGCTTTGATCTGGATGAGTCCATTACGGTCTACAGTGGTGAAAGGGTTAAATGACCATTATAACAAAGCTGTTAATGGGATGTAAAGCACAAACAAACCAAACTAAACTGAAGGTTAAAGGTCAAAGTCTTGCATTTCCTGTTTAAATTTTCCCCAGGAGTCAATTTGCCCCAAGATTATAAATGGGTTAGAAAGTCTGCTACAGTTGTTCACTTAGAAAGTAAGAAAGGATGAAGGTTTTGTTACAAGCTAGCTACAGTGGCTGTATGACCTTAAGGTCAAAGCCATGCACAGGTCACATTGACCAATCCTTGATTTTTCATTTTAAGGAGTTATAATAAAACATATATTGCAATATTAGAAAATAGTAATAATATACAACATTTGATATTTGCACCCTGTCTAGCTAAACTAAGCCACTCTAAAGCGCTTTACAGTACATAGATATGCAATTTATACATTGAATACAATTAGCATACATTAATCAATACAATTTTGAGGAATTCGCAGGAGCTGCCTTATCAGGCGCTAACTTTCTCTCCGTGCGTGTGTGCCTGCGTGTGTGCTGGAGATGTATTGTGTTCTGCGTGTGTGTTGGAGATGTATTGTGTTCTGCGTGTGTGCTGGAGATGTATTGTGTTTTGTGAACTTCAGTGATATCTGAAGAACGATTTTCCAACGAGCACTTGATTGATATCAGCAGTAAAAGTTACAAACTTGTTTAGCAGGTTCTAACTTTAATAATGACTACAAGGCTGAACAGATGAGCTATTGTTAAATAGAATAACCACATTTTTATCCTGTCGGTCACATGACCGACCACGGTAGTTCCCCTCGGTACATTTTACATCATTATACATGAGCTATGTAGCATCACTAATGATTTCATCCAAAATTCTGACACAAAACGTCTATTTATAGGCTCAAGACAAAAGCGATTCTATTTTCTGTCAAAATACTCATAAACAAAAACATGTTGACTGAATTGAGGCCGAGCAGACGGGCAATAAATCAGACAAAATCATCCAGTCAGGCTTCCATACCTACAAGGTAAATTGGAACAGCCCTAATGAAAGACTTGGCTATTCCATTGTGCTTATTCAGGGTGAACAAGGTTTTAAGTTCAAAGAATGAAAGATATTTGACACTAAATGAAAATGATGCGCAAGCAATTCTTCAATGCATAACAGGTACAGTGTTTGTCAAATAAAAAAACAACTTTTGTTAGACAATTGAGGTCACTGTGGATCTTTGCTAATTTAGTTTCTATACTGCTGGTTTCTTCAATGCTCTGTGGTATAGCAAAACCTTTCTAAACCAGCCTAGGCATTCAAACATCCAGTCTAATCTGACACCTGAGTATTCCGATGCCCTGTCTAATCCGACATTACCAAGTTTTCCAATACCCTGCCTATTCTAAACAATTGCTACCATTATTACAGTTTGGTTAATTATGCCCAGTAACTTTTGATCCCTACTGGCTAAGCTGATACTTATTTAACCACAACAGTTAAAAGCTGCCCAGTATTTTGGGAAAAGATATCAATAAAGGTGAACTCTACCACTTTTGACCTCAACCCTAAACCCCCAAGGAGGGTCAGCCCCTTTATTAGTGTAAAGTTTGATGTCTATGTACTTTTGATCCCCATGGCCAAAGCATGGTATTGTTAAAATAGGGTTAAATTCTGTGCAGTAGTTCTGGAGAAGATCGAGGTAAATTTAAAGTAAAATGAGTCAATATGACCCAAGTTGTACCCAATCCTTCAGCCCCCAAGATCAAGGTCTGCTGCTCCTTCATTTGTATTTAGCTTGTGATCCCCAAGAGCTAAGCAGGCTTCCACAATATTCGGTTAAAATCTGTCCTGTACTGTGGGAGGAAATGTCATTAAGCTAAATCCACCTACAGATTTGACCCTTTTTTATCCAGGCCCGCAGCCCCTAAAAGAGTCAGTTGGTTGAATTCTGCTGATTGTTTGACAGTTGATGTCTTTCAAAGTAAAAGTTGACAGACAACATTGGACAGACAGATGACAAGACGCACCATTACGTTACGCTCGCCGTGGTATTTTGTACCAAGTGATCTAACAATGGGAGAAATAGAATCCTGTTCAATGTAACAAAACGTTTCCTTGGACATAAGATATGCTTCACCTTTCTTTAACAAACTCATTCATCTGAACGCGGTTCTACTGGACATCTAGACCTTCCTTCAACTCATTCACCTGAAGGTCATTCCAATGGTCATTTTGACCTCTCTGTAACATATCAACTCAACCTTCATCAATTAGGCCTGTTGTGAGCGAGAAACAAGCTTAGCGTAATGTCAAGTCTGCATATTCTAGGTTTAAACAGCCTGCAGTTTCCAGTAATTAATTTGGAATCACAGTAAACCAAATGAGTAGCAACACCAAATCTCAATTGTCCTTATTCGGCCCGTTAGGGACACGGTGACAGCAGCCGATTTGTGCCCCCACATCTGACAGACGATCACCTAAGCTATCCCAATGCTTTCAATAGCCCCCAGCCAGCTATAATTGAGATATAATTCGCTTAATAGGTCTGGTTAAAAAAAGAACATTCTCCCACACACAGATCAGTCTCAGGGCAGACACTTATTAGTCCAACAAGCCATAGAGATACAGAGCTTGTTAAGATGGCGAGTCCAAATACCTGTTGTATAATACAGTTCAAGGATAAAAACCCTGGATGAAGACATATTTGGTGAAAAGGGAAATCATAGTGAATCACTTCTTTCATATCAAAGTCTTTGTTATAGTAAATAATCAAGCAACTTCCAAATCTTAAAAAAAAATGGATAAATTGGAACTCTTCTTCATTGGAGGTACAAAGAGTGCTGGGAATCTTTAACCTTTAACAGAAAGGTCCTTATACTTCCGTGTGATTTTAAGGTAGAGGGTACCACTCCATCAGTTATAACCAAAACAAAGAGTTCCTCTATGACATTTTTATGACTCGGAGTATCCTCCCTTCTATATAAAGATGAAACATCCGTATCAGAGTTGTGTGGCTTAGATTTACTCCCCCTGTCAAGCAAGCTTTTTATAAGCTTTGCACGCCATAAATTGGCCAATCATTTTGTTACTGGGCAGTAAGAATATCTGAATGGCTACATTAATTTATGAAGTGTGGGCTTTGCAATGTGAAGGTCATGGGTTCAACTCCTACTGCTTTTGTGTTTTCTTTTTATTTCTGTTTTCAAACATTCACATTTCGAACAAGTACAAATCAGTAAAATGCATTGCAAAATGTGATTTTTATGGAACACTTCTTTTAAAAGAAACATATATCTAATAACAGTGGCGATAATAATATTATACTTTAACTTACTCCTTTACCTAAATACATTAATTTTGTAAAAACTACCTGAGACTATAAATCACATTTTCGACATGATTTGCCCAATCCATCACACATACACGGATTTCAAATGCTCTACGATTTCAGTATGACATTTTACCCTTTTATAATTTGTAGTGAATGAGCAAAAAATTATCTCTGAAACTTCAAAATCTTCGGTCCATGAACGTCTTGAGATTAATGACGGTCAATATTGATGTAGACGCTAGAGATAGGTCTATGGCTTTCTATATCTGACAAATTAATCGCAAATAATTGAGGTGAAAAGGATACATAACTTTTCCAAGGTACTTTATGTATCCAATCATTTTTAGAGTGCATTTGACCACAAGTGTCGAGGATGACGTACAACATGTTCGACAACAATAAACTGAAATGTCAAAAGTCCATGTCTACAGCATTGTCAATCATTACGTCATTGGAGCAGAGACAAATACATTTCGTATCATGTAATAGCATGCCTGAAATAGTGATTTCATCGATGGCATTACACAGGAAACTTATAAAAATAGCAAATCCTCTGCAACAATTTAAAAGAGATGTCTTTTTTTGACACACACCATTACAAACACATGATGACATCTCAAAAGAAATAAACTTTGTAAATTACTTTTTTATTCCTTTTTCATTTCTTTAAATTTCTTTGTAATGCATATTTATTACAAACATAAACACAAATGAAAGAAAATCTGTAATGAATTTATTTCTGGTTTTGTTTTCTTTGAACACTTATACCTATGAATGGATCAAAATCTGTAAATTATCTTACAAGATGGTTATAAAATATTCATTAGTATTTGGACCACAATCATGAACATCTTTGACGGTTCTGATCCTTTTAGGCTAACAATAAATTGGAATTATTTAGAATTATTCTATCAAATGTTATTTTTACAAAAAGAAGATTGCTTTTTTTTTGCTCAAATTAAAAGCATTACAGAAAAGGTATTTCTCAAGATATCAAAATCGAAATTCTATCTTTGAATCCCTGTTTTTTTTCAAAATTTTTGTATGTGACAAATCAACGGTGTATTTCAAATTACAGTTGAGGAAATAGACCGTTATAGGATAGGATGTCTTTTCAATACAAAAAAAAAACCTGGAAATGATTAGCGAGATTCCAAACAGAGAAAAACATTAAACGAGTATGTGATTAATAGCAAAACGCTGCAGATAAAAATAAGTCGGGAAATAAGATCCATCTTCATTGGTCACTGGTGTATGTGATAGCCTCAGTATCATTAATCCCTCAGTCGTTACTTGATAAAGGAGTTAATTAAATTATGCCCTTTATCTCATTAAACAGTTAAAATATTTAAATTAATTACAACGTCTGCATTAGTATTGTACCACCTCAATCAATCAATGTGTTTTGAAACAAGGAAAAAAACCTGTGCTTCAATAACAAATTGGACTTAATTTATCTTAAGGCTTCACCTATATACAGTAACCTCCTTAACTTCCTTAAGGCTTCCTGTCCCAATGCACTGTGGTTTTACCTATATACAGTAACCTCCCCTTAACTTCCTTAAGGATCCCTGTACCACTGCACTGTGGTTTTACCTATATACAGTAACCTCCCCTTAACTTCCTTAAGGATCCCTGTACCACTGCACTGTGGTTT
>JAUMHH010028148.1:0-10440 GCA_032359455.1 Chlamys rubida
ATTCAGAGAGGGGGGAAAGAATCAGCTAGCCAATAGTCCCCCCCTCCCCCTCGTTACTAATACATAGGGGGAGAGAAAAACCTAGCCAATAGTCCCCCCACCCCCTGGTTACTAAAACAGAGAGGGGGGAAGAATCAGCTAGCCAATAGTTTCCCCCTGGTTGCTAACACAGAGAGGGGGAAAGAATCAGCTAGCCAATAGCTTCCCCCCTAATAACTAATACAGAGAGGGGAAAGTATTGGCTAGTCACCAATACCAATATCCCTCATTAACAAACACTACGAGGGGGGGCATTAACTAGCTGTTTTCCAGATTCAATAATTTGAAAGGCATTCAGTTTTATTTAATATTAATATAAAATCAAGTTCTATTTTTAAGGGAAAACTTATCCATTTGCATGTGTGAATGTGATATGCCATAGTTGATGTGATCATGTTATCTTGATCAATTTTTTAGTTGTTTGGCTAGCAGAATGCATTTTCAGGCCACAATATTGTTTGTGAATTTACATGAACATAGTACAATCACAATGACTGTAGTAACACAGTATAAAGTAAATTGCTGACATCACCATATTTGTATCCTTGATATACAGCGTTTGAGCTCCTTATCTTAAAAAATGCAACTTTTTGTTGAATTAAGCATCATTATAGTTAAATTTTTCAGAAGAATATACAAATTCAATACACTTTCATGAAATCTATTAATCATACACTTTACAGGTTATATCTGTTGTTTTTTCCAGATTTGTGAAGAGTTGATGACAAGATGTTTAGCACCCGACTGTCAAATGGGAGGACTTGGGTGTGATAATATGACTGTGGTGTTGGTTTGTTTTTTATTTGGTCAAAGTTATGATGACTTGATTAAAAAATGTGCCAAGCCTGGTGCACGAGGGGCTTCCACGGCACATCTCACAAGCTACCAGGCCAGCTACAACCGCGTTGATCTCAAGTAACATAACCAATCATCCTGTATATGGAACTCGAGCAATAACGTGTCCCTTCACCGTACAAAATGGTTTTAGTTTAATCAAACATGGATCTGTTTTCAGTACACCACATTTCTGGATCTAAATCAAAGGAATCTTATTATGATTGGTCAATGTAAGTTAGGTAAAAAGTTAGGAATTAAAAGTTAGTTATGTTTTAAATTTACCAATTTGAAAGTCTCTGGCTATGTAGCTATTTAAGATGTCATATGTTTGTCCTTACATTATCAGGTATTCAGTAAAACTGAACTTGTATTGAAATGGTGTTTTTTTCTTTTATTCTTTATGAATATTGCAAACAAAAAATCAGTCATTGCAGTTGATTTTTAGAGAATTTTATGACTTAATAATTTTCTTGATGTAAAGTAAACCTTGTCAGTTGATATTATATTGATAATTACTAGAAACAAATTATTAAAATTGAAAAAAAAGTTCCCTTGTTGGAAAACTGTCCATGTCCTTGACAGTTTTATAGAAATTTTCCAATCGAATCAAAAAGTACTTTTTTTTTATTTTGTATTTAATTTCATCGCATTTTCTATATTGCAATTTTTACTATTTCGTTCGGTTTAACAGTATGAAATTTGGTAGTTACTTGGAAACCATATCCTTTCAATAGCCATAGTGTTTGTATGCAGTGCAAGTATTTAACAGGGTCCTAAGAGCTGCCATCATACACTGGCCAAAGATTGTAATGTTAGACAGGGTAAGAAAATGAGGTTCTGCTGTGTAATTTCACTGAGTTTGGATATTTGGTTAACTTAAAAGTAATTTAGATTTTCTCAAAATAGAGATAAGGATTTTCCAATTCAGAAATTGATGAACTTCCATCTTTATATCTGTTTACATAAAGAAAGCTTAAACAAAGTTTTTTGTCCACTTGTCTGTAACTTTAGTAAAATGGCTTGCAAATTTTTTTTAAAAACGAAAACTTTACATTATTGCCCAAGCTACATCATACATTTGAAACCACTATGGCCATCTCTGGTGTACAATATTGGCTCTCAGAACCCTGGTTTTTCGTACTTTGTAAATATGTTATGGCCGTTGCCACAATATGATGGTGGCTGTCCTAGTGATACTAAATTTCTGTTAACTATTCCTTATTTTTCCTTTTTCAACAACTGCAACATAAAACAAAGTTTTCTTTTCTTTTCTTGAATTTTTGGTATTACTTTCTAGATTTTGGCCGTGAGTGTTGATGTATACATTGTAGTAGTAGGTTACTGATTGCTGATTGTGATAGTGTATGGTAGCAGTAGTGTATGCCCCTGTGATATTAATGTGAGTGGATCTTATGTAATCCTTTACAGGACCAATTTCTGTCCAGTTCACTCCAGGTCTCTAAAGCTCATGATTTACTAATATATCGGCAAGCGGTTTGTTAAATACTGAACCGAGATAAATGCTGTTAAATTAGGTCTGAGCGGCATCGATATGTCTAGGAGACAAGATGTTCTTCACAGCCCCTCTTAAGCTGTTATTTCAAAATTTACCTGTTAATGTACCTGGTACATGAAAATAGATATACCTGTTTGGTACAGCATTAACACAGGATCAGTATCTTACTATAAGTCTTAATGAACCAAGGCCGTTTGTAAGCTTGACAGGGTAACATATTATCCATTCGTAAAAATAAAAAATATTTTGTACATCTATTCTTTAAAAACGGTATTTATCCCAGTATACTTGTACTACTTTTACTTGTATAACCCTTTAACGTTGTTCACTAGTCACACCTGTAACTTATCGTAGATAATGACGATCAGAGCTCTAGTCTGTAACATTGTGATATCATGTAACATTCTACACTGTACACAACTACCTATTTATCCTTCTTTAACACTATGAAATACATAATGTTTTATTGAAATTTTTCCAGGTTAGTTCACATAAATAATTTTTAATCCATATTTCATTAGGGTAAAACAGTATAAAAGAATTAATAGAGATAGAACAGGAACTGTTGATAGCCATAGCCATCAACAATTAAACGCTGTTCAATCAGCTTTTTCTGTGGCTATTTTTTATAACTATATTCCTACGTAATTGCGGACAACCTTTAGTGAAATCAAAAACGTCTTTTGTCAATGAACTTGTTATCTAGTCCTGTAGTACAATTGTACATCAACGTAGGATTTAATTGACAGTCTACCCTGAAGTTTGACAGGTTAAGATATATTTAAGTAGATAAAAGCAATCCAACTACCCCATAACAATGGTGGGGTTTTATTCAATTTAAAAAAAGCAAAATTTAGAAATGTTTGATACAACAGATATTGGCTCAAAATTTAAAGATCAGACAGGTGTTTTAAGTTATATGGTTACTAATTATATGGTTACTTATCTAATTTTTCAGTAAGCTTTTTTTTCTGCAGTGATATATATAAACCTATGTATATATATCAAGCAATACATTTTTCTGCAATAGTATATTCTAATTGAATACATATTAAACAATACATTTTCCTGTGTTATATACATGGTAAATTAAGTTATATTACAACGTACTAGATTTTGTTTACACTTCCGATATAGCAGTGGTGCATTGTTAGCTTAATGACTAATTGAGGTAAATTTTGAATCGCTGATAATTTCAACGATAAAAAAATGAAAAAAATATTAAGTATGTCCTGAGATTTATTAAAACAAAATCACTCTCTGGAATCATACAAATCATTTTTGTTGTCATTTTATTGTTCAAGAAATCAATTTAATTTGAAAATTTGACTTTTTGTAGGGAGAAGCTAATAAGCTCACCGAGTCCAGATCTTATTGTTGCATGTTACTGTGAAGATTTATCAAAACTTTTTATTTCATGTTTGAAGCTTTTGAAAATGGCTTTGCATGAAAAATTCTGTTATGATGAGTAAAGGAAAACTACTGGAATGCCATTGAGCTTACTTTTATACAGCTAATGCTGTAGTGTGTATGGTATATCAGTGACTTGGGAACCTATGTCTGATAAATTATAACAATTGTACACAGGCATTGAGGCAGTGTAGCCTGAGGAAATGTAGACAGAAATACCCAAGGCTTGTTAAGAACTCTAACTTTATTCAGTTGTTTTATGTGTATTTGTAATCAGAATAGATTATAATCTATAGTGTGTGATGTATCTGTAGCAGTTGATCAATACTTTGCATTGAAATAAGAAATGTTGATAGGTAAGTTATGTAGTTCTGAGTTTTAAACTAGTGTACGACTTGTGTGTATAGTGTTGATGTGTATATCACTAATATGTGTATTATAGGCACTAGAAACACTTCCTGACGCATTTCAATCGCCTGGCTCCAGGGTTAAGAAACTTTGAGAATATCTCAATTATCTAAAGAATAAATTTCCACCAAATGTCAACTGAAATTGTAAATTATTTATGTGAAGTATTTTAAAGACAATTTCTTTGCTTGAAACAGTGAATGAAACATAGAAAGACTAAATATAAAATGAGTTAGAGGAATGTTGAAATTTAAGAATGTTCAAGTGAAATAATATTAATAAAGTAAAAGGAACCTTTATGAAACTGGAACCAGTTATCAATGGTCTGGCACTCCAACTTGACCTCAATGATACATGTCGTCACTGTTAAATTATCTATCACAATGTTACTGGTATCAAGTCATCAGAGGTTTAGTGAAACATTGATTTCCTTGATAGTGATCCTTCTGGCTATTGCATTTAAAATAAAAGTACAGGTACATTGTATAGGATTCCCTACATACCCTTCACCGGAGAAATATCAACTTTGATTCACTTGAAATATGACCTAATTTATGGAACTAGGACTATTATTTTCCTCAAGTACAGTACAAAACAAAGCGTTTTCCTTCGTTAAAATTTCTGTCATGTGAACACTTAATTTAATACAGTTTATTAGCTAGCATGCCATTTTGAGTAATGTAGTCTTCCACAGTGACGTTTAGATTATGTACGTAAGATGTAGTGTTTTTTACCAGTAAGTATGTACATTGTTTTTACAGGTCCTCGGGCCTGACTCCATTTGCCATTCTGTTGAAATCCCTGCTTCGGTTAAGTTCTCCTTCACATGAAGATGTATATAACATGCCCTTTTGCAATATGGACGTGGTGATTCAGATCTTTTCCCTGTACCATGAACAACTTGAAGGTCATTGGTTGGCCTTGAATAGTCATTGGGTTGACCATCTTCAATGGCTAAAGGTTGTCGATTGTTCTCCTTCTGTGGTCAAGGGTATGGTCAGGTGACCTTCAAAGTTCAAGGGACATTTGGTGGTGTTAAGTTGATGGTACTGCCATTGAGTATCACTGGTTATTTTTTACTATAAAGATAAGATTTTTAAAACAGTTTGAACCTGATCAACTTTAATAGAATAAATGAAAAATTCCATTTCAGCTCATTATATATCATAATTTGTATCGCAATTACTACAGGCTTATCACCTTGGCTCACATTTACCAGTTCTTATATTTTTGTTATTTGTACAGTGAAAGTGTGCGATTCTGCACGAACTCCTGACAGGGTGAAATAAAACAATTCTTCGTGATATAAATAATAAATGTACATATATAAGTTCATGGTCAAAGCAAGAAAATTGATAAAATAAACTGAAAATCAGTAAAGACATGTATACCTCTTGTTTAAGGTGTAATACTTGGTCACAGGAGTTCAAAGTTACATCAATATAGTTGGTATATAGCTCATATCTGTCGCTCATGAATGATCAACATGTATGAAGTATTTGCTGCCAGATGTAGGTGCTACATTCTGACCATATTGATATAACTTTGAGCCCCTCTGATATGTAAGTGAGAAGGAGTTGATCTGTTATTAAATCTGTTAATTGACTTGTGTTGGTGTACATGGTGTCTTTATAATATGATAGGAAATCTATTGACTAGTTCGTTGTTTTTGCAATAGTTGCATAGATGTGTTCAAAATCTTTAAAAATAATGATACTCTACGTATTCATACTTTTGAAATCTCATCTCATTATACTTTACATGGAGGCCATACAGATTCGTACAGAAAGTCCACATGACTGGTGTACCGAAATATATCTGGTCCAACTAAAGGACAACAAAGAATTATGAAAGTGCGTTCAATTACTGTGTTAAGTGTATGATTTTTTTTAAAGTACATGAATGTAAAATACAAATAATATTTTTAAAGTTAAATTGTGGTTTATATTTTAGTTATTTAACATAGTCATAGTTTATTTTTGTTGCTGTTGATGACAATAGTACTAAAAACAAAGCATTTAGAATAATAATCATATACACAATGTGATCATTTCAAACATACCAGTGGTTAAACCATTTGTTTTCTAATTACAGTACATTCCAAACACAATACAAAATTTATTGAATTTTAATTGATTTTTTTTTTAAATTTTGAATACTGCAAAAATAACATTCAGATGCCTGATGGAAATATGGGTTGTTCCTAGCACCATATTTACCATAAATAGCACCCAGGGCAGTATCACATTGACATAAAGGGAAGGCTGCTTAAATAGATATGTCTAAAAAGGGATTGCAGTTGTTGTATGTATACTGTTAGGTGAATTTACTGTCATATCTGCCAACTGTACTGATTTTTAGAGTAGTCTACAACATTTCTGATCCGACTACCGTCATCTATATGTGTAAATATTGAATTTTGTGTACCGGTGCAGGCCAGGATCAAGGTGCGAGTGAGTTTGGGAGGTGTTTACAGAATTTCAGTATGTTCCAAAAAGGGGACTAATAGTGGGATTCTTGTTTCTGGGTGCAGACAGGAATACTTGTTTTGTAGTTTCAGAATAAAACAATTATGCACTAAAATCTATAAAAGAAAATACTGGTTCAGAGGTAAAATTTGAAGATTTATTTGTTACTGGTACACTATTATTTTTCATGGTGAATATGCACAACACATTAACTATTGGAAAGTCATAGCCATAATCATAAGCTATCACACATATAGGACACACTTAAATGCCGATCGATTTTAATTGCTGATACAAATGTAGCGATTTTACACAGATAAGGACCTGACAGTAGTGTTTTTAATGACTGTTGATTATTAAGTGGGACATTTTAATTTTGATTTTCGTATCAAGTGCATTTTTTTAACAATTGATAGAATGAAACCTCAATCCATCCTTTCTATCCATCCATTAGAAACGGAATTACCATTTAACTGTAATATATATTTTAAGTTTTCAACAATTATACTTAAATAATGTATGCCTGAATCACAGTAGATTTTGTGTAAATATTACCTGGTAATACCCATATAACAATAATACATGACATTGTATAAGTTAATGTTGATTGAAAAGTAAGAAAGTGTTAATTGGTGTACTACAGTATAACTGCATGGAATTGACAAACTTAAGTTATGATATACATTATCCACAATATTGTGTATTGTACCATTAGGTAGAACATAGGTAATCCATCTGGATACAAAAAATTGGAGTCCTTCAAAAAAATAGTTATTTCATATGTATATATTGATAATTTTTTTCCCAAAATCAGTTATATCCATTGTCACTTTTATCCCAGAAGAATTAAAAAAAGAAATTGAAATTGAAAAAAAATGCTCTAAAATACTGCGTGGTTTTAAAATTACAATTACATGTACACGGTAAAGTGAAAAAAATCATATTATTAAAATGTTAGATCGACAAGAATTGTGAAGAATCTATACTGTAAATTTCTAATCTAACTTTTGAAGTGATTTAGAAAGTACTGCCCTAATTAGTATATAGTTAGAAATCAGCTCACAGACTAATGTGATGGTAGTTAAAAAGCCAGACGATGTCAGAAATCTTCTTCCTTGTGAGAATGAATTTTGTACAGTAGGTATCACTGCATGTTATAGGGTGTACATTTTAAGAGAATTTAAATACAAACGGATTTTATGTAGACAATAAGTGCCAATATTGTGCTATGTGGTGAAAATGACTTTCCTGACTTTTTTTGTCAAGATGTTGTTTTATAACCTGTAAGAAACTGTACAGTTAGTCATTATTTGTGACGAGAATCAGTCATGTACTGGTCTTTGTATGTCATGTCTGTGTACCAATATCAAGTCTTGTTAATATATATTTTCCATGTTGTGTATAGGTTTTTATCTTTGCTTCACTAATCATTTTACATGAGATATTTGATGGACTGCCAGCTAAGACCAAGAGAAATTTGGGAAGATTGTAAAATATAAGGAATCTCCATTTTTTCCAACTTAAAAAAATAATTGATCCAGATTTACCTATCATAAATGTTACAGATTTTCATCCTGAACAAGACATTGAGTAATGCAAGTCAAGTACTATAGCATAAGAAATGTTTTGAAAATATACCTCCTTTAATCTGTGCAAATCTATCAAATATTTCATGCATATGATGTCCTTTTCAAAATTTTATGTTCTTTGCCCTAGCTAGCTGGCCAAATATATGAACAAAAGTATGACAAATATCCTTCAAATTTGATGGTAGGTAGCCGTTATTTCAATTAAATTGAATGTTTTAATATAATGAACATTTCTAGTTCAACTTCTGTTTCAATATCTTTACATTTTCATTTATCAAACTTTTAAAAAAACATTATCTTCTCAAGGGTAATTATGTTATTAAACATTTTCCATCAATATTCAAGGGTATTTACCATAGAACTGACATAAAGACACACTCTGGTACGTGGACATTGTACTCGTTACAGGTCAGATCATGTCCGGAGTCAAGTTGACGGACTAGACACTCGTGTAGGAGGGGACGGTACAGCTGTAGCTGTACAGTTCACCAGGTATCATAATCATATTTTAGTAGAAACTGTTGTATTGCTTTCAAACTATTGCTTCACTGGATGTCTATAAATACTTATATATATAAACATGTGTACAAATAACTACGTTATACTAACATATAAAATCCCATCCCCCTCACATCAAACTTGACCCACTAAAAGATGTGTACCTCACTTTGACATGAGAGAATTAATCATTATGTAACAACATGTTGTCAAATTAATATACTACAGAATGTCGTCTGTAAGTGGAGTAAATAATTAATATACTACAGAATGTCGTCTGTAAGTGGAGTACTACAGAATGTTGTCTGTAAATGGAGTAATTAATTAAGATATGAATGTCAGAGGAAACAATTTTTTTTATATTAATTGTAGATCATTCATCTAACAGCCTTCCACAGTGCATTTGTATCTGCTGTCTTCCTATTGTTTTCATTTTGATGGTCTATATACTGCCTTCCAGCACAGCACTGCTGCAGACAAAGCATGTAGCTCTACATGGACCTTTTAAACACATTTAACTTTTCCTTACTGTCGTGGTTGACTTTATAATTTAGACTATCCAGTAAGACCTTTTTTGTTGATTACAGTTCTGGACCACTTTGATCTGTGTACATTGTACATGCAAGGCCAACAAGTCCCATTCACCTTGGTATATGCTATCCAGAACTGTAAAGATAACTGAGTATGCTACCGATTTTTAATAGGATGTCCTCTTTGCTTTTATCTTACCAGCACCTACATTTGTATGTTCTTCAGTTGCTTTGCTGTGTAAAATATTTTTTGTATTTAACTGAAATTCTAGACTTGTTCAGGTACACATTCTTGTTAAATCAATACATCAGTCCCTAAAAATAACATTTTACCACTAGTTCGCTTTTTATCCTGAAAATACTTCAGTAATCAATATTTAAATACCTAATTGTAATATATTTCTGGCTTCAATACCAGTTTTAAAGTATCAGATGGTTTCCTTTTATCGAAGTGTCCCATGTATTTAAATTGTCAAATTGTATAGAATCCTGCACAGTTGATGATACTATCAACATATGCTACGTTTCATAATTGATGGTTTGTACATAAAAATATAATAAAAATCAGCTTTTGGCTCATACTTAACTTAGATTTCCTGTACTTGATAATATACACAGGAACAATTAAAAGCTAAACCTATGCATTAACATTCATTTATAACAGTTACTATCATTATTATTAATCAACAATTCACACTAGAAATAGCGTTGCCATATAAAGTATGTGTTGTCTGTCTCAGTATAAAGGTGGTATAACATGTTGTGTGTGATTTGGTGCATATACTATTGCTCTCAATTTGGTGATTTTTTTTTTCTCTAGCATTTTGATCCTGTTTGCTTTTTGTTTTCTGATATTAATGAGTCTTAAGTGTGTTCCTATGTACAGGTACATATTTGTAATAAACAAAAATGTTGTCACAATTGCAAGTTGAAAATAAAAAAAAATGTATAAAACTTTTTGCAGTTTCCAAATATCTTTTAAAGGTTGATACCAGAGAAAAAAGTAATCAGCCGTGTGCATTAGAAATTATGTCAACCATGTACATAAACTGGAAAAGTGTTCTGATGTACATATTCCGTCTTTGCGTATTGCAGAGTTATCTTCTCTTGTGAGCAGGTATTGATTGTTACGTCATTGGTTTGTG
>JAUMHH010028159.1:0-10439 GCA_032359455.1 Chlamys rubida
AACTGAAGAGCAGTATTCAAGTTTTGGTCTTACAATGGCCTTGTATGCATGTTCTTTTATGTGTGGTGAATTTATTTCTAGGTTGCGTTTCAAAAAGCCTATATGTGTGTATATAGTGAGATCTAAATCAATTCCAAGTTATAACCTAGAGAACAAGTCTTCATAACATTTGTGTCTGTTATACTCTAAACCAAATATGGTTAGAATCCTTACAGATGAGTTAAGATGTCCTTAATTGCCATTTTAGGCCATCTCCTTGGGCACCAGGAGTCGCATAAACTTACCTCATACAATACACGTGTTTCATTACTTGAACCTAGGGAGGATGTTGCTAACCAAATATGGTAACAATATGTGCAATTCTTAAAGATGACAAGGATTTCAACATTTAAATTGGCTAATTCCCTCTGTTATGTCCCGCTCCTCTTACCCAAGGAGGATTATTTTTAAAGATGACAATAGGCAATCTCCTCCTCCTATTTGGTACCATTTTTGGTCCTATGGGGATCAAACCCTTCCAAAAACGTGTACCGTTTTAACGTTTTGTTTAAAGTCTCGAAAAGCAAACAATCTATTTAAAGCTTCCGCCATTATAAGGCAGATACTCATTGAAAGCAATCTATATAGGAGGAAATGGTGTAGCTCGTAAGTTTCGATATAATGCGATGAAATTGGTATAAGGATAGTTAATAGGAAGATAGATATTCTCTTCACGGACAGCAATTTTCCTACATAAAATCGGAATAATAGCCAATGGGAAGTAACTTGTATTAATTGTCCTACTAATATCTTGGTAATAAACGTTTATCACGAAATGCTAAACTTTCAGGATGAGGAAGGCGACCATTTTTTGTCCGTGGAAAAAATCCAAGTTCTAGTTTTTAGCTACATATCATGTATTGTTTAGCAATTCAAAAACAATTTAGTATTCTGTCTGCAGTGCATCAGTCAAATGACACAAGGGATATCCCAACTACGTGGAGGAAATTTCATTATGTGTTTGAATGGCACTGCTTACATTTTCAGACTAATAAATTAAAACAGTAGAAAAGCTTATAACCTTGAACTATATAGTGTAAATAAGCAAAACCCTGACTGTATTGGTATAAAGTGTCAAGCCCTGGACGAACTAAATTTTGCAAGCTCTTGATGTATTCCAAAGTACAAATGTGCACAACTTCAATTGCCCGCCCCTGAATCAACCTGTTAGAACGTAAAAACCCCTGCGTTCAAGGAAAGATAATGGCTTGAAAATGTCCTATTGCTAAAAACCTTTCAACTTCAAAACAAATAATCATACAGCCTTTTTTTATTTTTTAGCTACACATAATGTATCGTTAAGCAATTCAAAAAGTTGAAGTTGAACAATTAATAAAAATCGTTTTAGACCGAACAATGGTGAACAAAACCAAAGCAAACAACACACAAGAGACAACCAAATCAAACATTCCTTGTGACATAGAGACGGTTATTCTTACTTAACATCTGTCTTACTATCTGAACGACCCTTACGACTATAGCCTACCGTGGGTACATCCGATCACGTCAAATCTGAGACATGGTACTGCAGATCCCCAAGTCAGGGGCCAGATACGGACGTACCGAGCCACAACAGGTGGACTTATGTTACTGTGTCGCTCTGTGTTCTCCTCCTCGGAATCTGCTGGAACGTAGAAAGTCTGAAACAAGAGATATCATCGTGACATATCGTCTTGTCCTGGTACACATACACATAGTATGTCCATTCGTTGACGTTTAATTTGGTTAAGTGCAAAAACATCATATCTTGTATGTTTTGTTTTTTCTTTTTGGTTCTCCTATATTCACCAGTAGCGAAACGTTTGCCGGTCATTACCGATCGTTATCAATAACGTCATTAAATATCTCTATTACATTACAAAATATGCTATCCCTCTTGAAATATTATCAATAGAAGCAATACGTTGTTTAATATGTAATGTCAGATTAACACAAATGTCTGGTATTACCTATTTACTTTCTGTATGATACGATATAAGATTACCTGTATGATTTGGTATTATATTACCTGGTTGACGGCCTCTGATTTCACGTACTCCCAGTCCTCTCCGTTCACACTGTACGAAACTTGATATGTACGGATGTCATTATTCGACGTTAATGGTTGGCGTTGTTGCATAACGACGCCAACAATGTTCTTGAGATCAGAAAAGTCCACCTACAAAAACCAAAGGCGGTTTGAAGACTCAGATGTTGAATGATGAATAACGTACACGTATATGGGTTGAGACAAAAAAAGGTCGATGTATTTCTATTGATTGAAGAGTACTTGTACTGCCAACATTTGCGTAAAACTTTCCAAAGAAAAACAGTATAAAGGAGTTTTTTCAACATAGATCCACCCTTGCAGAAATAGTTTGATGCATGACCATGTCTACGATGCTGTTACTTGGCAACTAAATTCGGTCAATTGTAAACAAAAGCATAACAATTCACTAGTACGAATTTCAGTTTGTCAGGTCTTACTTGGATATAAGGATCTAGATCTCCCACTGAGCTACACCAGCCTGCTATATTTGGGGCTAGACATCCGATCGAATTCCTCTCTTCGTACATGTACAGGCGGCCACAGGCTGGGTCGTGATGCCGGCTATTCAACGCATAAAAAGACGACGCTGAAATAGCAGCGTCTGGGACTCCCTGGGGTCCAGATACTAGGTAATTCCAACAATCCATTTCTGCCCAGGACAAAGTGAGAGCTAAAACAAAATTGTGATATCAGTAGCATAGAATAGCATTATATGACGTAAACTGATTGCAGTTGAAGCATTGGAAATCACGTCTATTCCGTATAATAGTTGCCACTTTATCTCGTTGGACTCTTGCCAGTTATGGTATATGACAAACTCCGAACGTGATAGGATAGCCATGGAAGCTGTAGTAGGGGAAATATATGACACATATTATACATCTTAGACAGTGTAACTGTAGGACATGATAACTTGACAACTGAGGAACGTGATAAACACAATGGAATAAGTCTACACGGAAATACATAATCGTGACATGTGGTGGCTTGGAAACTTAATCTCTTAGTAGAACCAATATAACAATTGTAACAAGGAAAAATAATATTATTGTAGCACAGGATGACTAGACAATTGTTTTTATATGTCACAATTCCAGCACGAGAAACACACGACAAGTGAGCAACGGTATGAACGTTATAGTTTGAGGCAAAGAGGATAGGCATGATAAAATGCAGCATGGCTATGAAAGCAAAATACTCGTGGTAGCTGTTGTATGAAATTATAGCACAACTGTACAAGGATGTAGTAACAAGGGCATAAATGACAACTGTACATGTATCATGTGATTGACACACGGGAAAACGTATTGCTCGTAATAGACCTGCCGGATTTAGCACAATGCTTTAACATTACAACTTTAGCATGGGATATTCGCTATATGGATGTGACAATTGTAGAATGCGTCCGGAACAAAGGGACAATTATAAGACAGGATAGTTAAGGTAGAAGTACCACGTGGTAGGTTTGGTATCTGTAGTGATAAACGGTGATACTGTACATCAAGTGTTATATATGGTAACCGTATCACGTAAAACATTTTACAATTACATTGTGTATAGCACATTATATAGGTAAGAAATGTTGCACGAAATACAAGTGATATCTGCAGAACGAGGTACACTTCGCAAATGTCAAAACTTTTAGCACAGTATTTGCAGTTTATACCATTATGGACTTTACAGTATTATTATGATAAGGATTACTAGCGGACTCTTGGAAGCCTATGATACGAACTGTAACAGCTGTATTGTGTATAACGTCACCGATTATGCGAACGCTATTTCTCTTATGCGTTATATAACAATAATATCAGTTTGATATCTCCGACTGAATATTTGACAATATCGTGTCAGGTAATTTTGGAAGAAAACGAAGATTTCAATTTTACCAACTTCTATTATCGATGCATTCCAAAGTGATTATTACATCAAAGCGTTATTATAGCAAACCAATATTCTATTTATCGTAGAATATTTCAGTTTCAGCTGAACCATTTCAACCGTAATACGCGAACGCAACCTAAGTAAAAGTTACGGGTTCCAACTAGCATTACGTCACATCTGCAGTTTCACGAAAATACGGGATAGATCCATTCTTGTTTGTAATCTACATATTTACATTTGCTCTGCATCCTTCCATTAATGCATTGCGAATGCAAATGTTGTTATGAGACTATCACAACATTTGCTATTGTAATCTATATTGTGACGTCATCAGTTTCATTGTTGTCAACACATGATTTACTGTCCAAAACTGTTCGAAATAACTAAATAAAGCATAACTTATCTATCAAAATGTAAACTTAAATAATGAATATTTAAGCAAATATTGTTATGGTCCTATAACACACATTTCTATTGCTGACAAACGTACATAAAGCCCTAACGGACAACATTTGCTAAAACGTACATTGCTAAAATAACGACGGTAGCTTAACATGAAACATCGATTATCAAAATTGAAACGTACTTCCTTATCAAAGTTCAAGGGAGATAACTCTTACATAACGTACATTTGAACTGTAAAATGAAGCATTTGAGTTGAGAAAAGGGAAAACCGTTAAGACAAGGGTCCTAAACTTAGTAGGAGTTTTTAAGGTTACTCCCATATTTTTAGTTCTGATCAGTCTGAACGCATAATTTATAAAGAACAATCTTTGATTGGTTCTTCTGGTTAAAGGAATAAAAATCTACCCTACAAAGTGTTCCAAAATATATGTATATTTATTAAAATGGTAGAGGTGTCTATAAAATCCTTTATAACGTTGGCTATAACGGACGATTTATTATCAAACTACAATTTCAGGTAGACTGTGCCAGTAAAACCTCAACCTTCGTTGTCTCTACTCCGCTTCTCGACTGAAAAGGTGACATTAATTTAAGTTAACCTATGGTTAACCCCCTAATCATCACCGTGGCTTAATGCATTAAAATAACATTATGCATATATATATACATGTGGTATGCTTAATGCATTAATAGTGAAAGTTATATTATACTTAGTTATAATTAGTACCACAACACACCTAAAGACTATGCAGGGGACCCTATAGTAGTTGCCACTTCTGATCATGCGGGCTTATACTTTCTCAGAACCTGTACGGGTTTGCAAATGTGGTACCTATTTTGATATTTGAAATAAGGCGCCTTCCATTAAAACAGGAGTTACTACAATGATTTTCACCAATTATACATGCTCCTGCAAGCAATGGGTTTTCTGATCAACGAACTGAATGGTTTGGCCAATCCATACCAATTCAGCACGTTGATCCAAACACATTGATGATATAATGGTAAAACAATACTTGATGATATGTATAAAACATGATATCAATAACTATACTTATAATGAAATCTCTCGTCACCTGTTTAGGTCGTCCCTGAGGTTTGGCCTATACATACCATCAAGGCTATAGACCATCACAGATCACGTTAAAAATATTTAAAATACCTCAAGGAATCACCTCGATATATGTTAAAAACAATTATATGGATTTAAAACTCCTAGTGTTTTTATCAATTCCTGAACGACTTTGCAGGAGAAAAACCCATTGCGCATACAGATCAGGTAGTTTACGTACCCGTCCTGTACGTCTAGGTTCTTGAACCTCAGGACTACCTGAATCCGTCTGATGAGAGCTAGGTGAACTCAAATCAAGGCTTGGCACAGACTCCGGCTCTCGCATAGAATTATGAAGCCCTGACTCAGGCTCATGCACATTGGAGTCACCTGTATACCCAAGTAACTCAACTAAGTCAGAACTTTGACCCAGCTCACTCTCAGTGATAATGGTCATCGGTTCATAGCGAGTTAACGGTGTCTCATATGCAGGGATTATTCTTTTCGTCCTGCGTCGCGTGGAATTCCTCAGGTTATAAGGGGGTGGTAGCTCGGTCTCCATGTTGGCGTCTGAAGATGAAGATGAGGTTTCAGAGTCTGTCTGGGCGCCACAAACTGTCCGCTTCTCACGTCTGTCCTTGCGGTCAGACGTTGTAGGGGGAAACCTCCACCGGAATGGAGTTGAAGGGGAACAACATGTTTCTTTGCAGGGTACGCTTTCGTCCCCTTGCACCATCATGTGCAACTTCATACACAGGAACCTCACTGTTGGGGATGTTAATCACCACACAGGGTTCCTCTTCCCACCTATCAGCCAGTTTGTTTTTACCCTTGAGTCATACCTTTCTCACAAGGATACGGTTCCCAACCTCAAGCTTTGAATCCCGAACCTTCCGGTCATACCGGGTTTTGTTCTGTTCGGATTTCTTTTTAGCTTCATTTCGAGCTGCCTTATACGCCAATCCATCCTAGTCTGAAGTTTACTGACATAGGAAGAGGGAGCTACTGTACCCTTCTGTCCAGGGTCATTACCCAAGAATGCGTCCACTGACAACCGGGGGTGCCATACAAACATGAGGAAATGGGGAGAGTACCCCGTGGCATCACTCCTGGTTGCATTATAGGCCTGAAGCATTGGTGCTACATAAGATCTCCAATCCTTTTTCTTGGTGTTGCTAGCATGCCAATGAGTGTTTTATTGAATCTTTCCGCTGACCCATTTCCCATCGGATGATATGGAGTGGTTCTAGATTTATTAACCCCGGCCACCTTACAGAGTTGTTTAATGACACCACTTTCAAAGTTACGGCCCTGCTCATTATGTAGCCTTTCATGAAAGCTGCAATACACTATAAATTTCTCATAGAGAGCTTTGGCTGTAGTGTACGCCTTTTGAATCTTACAAGGCACAGCTTGGGCATACCTGATAAAGTGATCGGTTATCACTAGAATGTTTTCAAATCCTTCAAACGACCGTTCTAGAACGAGAAAGTCGATACACACCAACTCCATCGGTCTAGTTGTCTCTATGGGTACTAAACCTGCGGTAGGTTTGATAAGATATTTCCTTCTTATGCAACGACCGCAGGTCTAAACCTTTTCGTTTACATCCTTCTCCATACCTGGCCAGTAGAAACGCTGCCTAGCCAACCAAAGTGTTTTCTCCTTTCCCTGGTGACAAACATCATCGTGGATACCCTCCAGGGGGAGAGAATGGTACTGCTTTGGTAGGACAAGCTGTTTGTTTTTCTTACCGTCAAGAGAAGCGGTTCTAAACAGGACACCGTCGTGTAAACTTAAGGTATTCCAAGTTCTGAGTTTTCCGGACATATTGAGTTTCATCCATGAGCCGTTTCCCCATGGGATTAAAACCGGTTCTCTTCAGGTGTGAAACCCACGCAATATCTGAGTCCTGACGCTGCTGTTTTACCCAGTCAATAGTCGAAAGTTTATCTGTTGACTCCGCGCTCTCACAGAATCATCACACACACTTTCCGCTAGTGGGGCGACAATGACAGCTGATTGTTATATAGTCTTGACAACGTCAGTACTAACTTGAGATATGCGTGAGAGACCATCTGCGTCAGCGTTATTTTTCCCAGCACGATACGATAAGGTGAAATCATAATTTGCAATAGCAGCAACCCACATGTAGCCGGTGGCATCCAGCTTGGCTTTTCCAAGCACATAAGTAAGAGGATTGTTGTCGGTCACAACTTCAAATGAATTACCATAGAGGTAGTCATGAAATTTGTCCTTAACTGCCCACTTAAGTGCAAGGAATTCCATCTTATGTGCCGGATAATTCCGCTCGCTTGGTCGTAGCCCACGACTAGCATACGCGATCACTTTCTCGCCATCTTTATGTTTCTGATTAAGCACAGCGCCTAGTCCTAGGCCGCTGGCATCAGTATGGAGGATGAATGGCTTGGTGAAATCAGCCAGAACTGGAGGATTCATCAGTCTCTCCTTCAAGGTCTGAAAGGCGACCTGCTGGGACTTTTCCCAGACCCATTCAGCCTTTGCCTTAGGTTTTTTCTTGGATTTAACTTTCGGTTTGACCTTAGAGTTCTTATGCAGATCATGACCTTGCAAGAGTTGATTTAGTGGTTGTGTTATTGCGGCGTAATCTTTGATAAAACGCTTGTAGTACCCACTGAATCCTAGAAACTGACGAAGCTCCTTTACATTCTGTGGTCGTCGCAAATCTTTGACGGCGGTCACCTTTTCAGGGTCCGTAACTGTACAGTCTTCAGACACGACATGCCCTAAATATGTCACAGATTTATTGAAAAACTCACATTTGGAAGGTTTTAATTTCAGGTCGTGTTGGCTTAGCCTGGCAAAAACCGATTCCAACCGATTCCAAGTCATGTGCTCGTCAAAAGTACGAGAGAAGATAAGGATATCGTCAAAGGAAATTAGACATTCTCTCAGATGCATGTCACCCATACACTTTTCCATCATTCTCTGAAAAGTAGCATCAGCATTACAAAGACCAAACACCATTCTGTTAGTTTCCCCAAAAAACCAAGGTTACCAACGGAAAAAGCCGTGTTTTCTTTGTCTGCTTCGTCCATCTCGATCTGCCAGTATCCTGATCGAAGGTCCAACTTGGAAAAGTATTTTAACCCATTCAATGTGTTTACTGTGTCATC
This sequence comes from Chlamys rubida, assembly GCA_032359455.1. Classification (NCBI taxonomy): domain Eukaryota; kingdom Metazoa; phylum Mollusca; class Bivalvia; order Pectinida; family Pectinidae; genus Chlamys; species Chlamys rubida. The sequence continues at coordinate 8,567 of JAUMHH010028159.1, forward strand.
GAAACGTGGTAACGTATACGCATCTTTCCGGTTTCGCTTATTAAGCATGCGATAATCTATGCAGAATCGTAACGAACCGTCCTTTTTTCGAACCTGCACAACGTTCGATGAAAAAGGGCTGTTTGATTCTCCTATCACAACCGCTTCTAACATTTCCTTTATGTGCTGACGGACCTCCTCGTACATACCGGGTGGTATCTTATGATACGGCTGTTTAAACGGCTGGTCTTCTAAAAGCTCAATTGTGTGCTTCACGAGGTCCGTGCATCCTATATCAAAAGCGCTGGTGGAAAACGTAATTTTTGTGTTAAATCGCTTTAAGGACGCATGACTTAATCATACCGACACATCCGAAGAGAGTTTTCAAACTTGTAAAACCGATGTAGATGTGATTTAAACGGTTGCGGACTTCATAAGGCAGGGGACAGGGCCGCTGTAGTCACACGTGTGACGCCGCACTATTCGCTGTGACGGCAAGTAACATTTTCCTCCCATGTTTTTTACGGAATATTCACATCACTCAAGACTTCAAGGCTGGTTGATTTAGTCTTATTTCGCGATGCTCTTCTGTTTAGTTGCCGTATTCGTAGATTTGAAAATCAATTTTCGTCTGTTCATACTTATGATAGAAACATTCAGATTCAATCTACATACTATTTTTATGGTTGGACAGGCCCCCCTCTGACAGGTAGTCAAACAGCAAAAGACCCATGTTAGTATGCTTAACGCTAGCATCTGTCAGATTGAGATAAGATAGTATAGGATAGTAAACAGAACTAATAATCGCCAAATATAATTAACGAAACCAACATTTAATACACCTAAAGTTTTGTTTGTGTGCTTGTAATTACGTCCTATATTAAGCTATGGACATTGAAGGACGTGCCAGGTTATGGTGGGCGAGGAAACCCGGAGTCCCGGAAAACCACCAACCTGCAGTCAGTACGTACTGTATGCCTAAAGTAATCCTCGAACCCGCGACCCTGTGGTGGAGGGCAATAGTACTAGTGATCAAGATAGCCAGACGCCTTAACCATTCGACCACCGCGACCCCTCTTAATACACCTTAAATACTGTGAAACGTTAGACAGAGAGGCGATTATTTTGCCTACCATGTGAACATCCGATCACGTCAAACTGAGACATGGTGGTAAAGGTGGTACCCAGGTCAGGGGCCGGATACGGACGTACCGAGCCACGACAGGTGGAGTTTCGTTACTGTATCACTCTGCGCTCCCATTGGAGTATGTTGGACCGTAGAACGTCTGAAACAGAGAATCGTACCGTGACACATCTCTTCGTCTTGATATACACATTAAGGATTTCCAAATATATCTTATTGAAAAAACATGTCAAATACATAGAGCTTGATAAAATACCGACGCGTGGAACAAAGTACCACCTTTCTAAACGAAGGTGACTGGACTATTAATACTCCAGGGCGCATCCTTGCTAAGAACCACAAGTTATAATTGTGGAGACAAAACCTAGGCGATAAAAGCCATCTAATTAGAGGTCAGGCATCGTTTTGTGTTTTTCTACTACTTTATAAAATAACAAAATCGTAATTAGGACACAAAATCGATAAAACTAGGACAAAATATAAGCAAAGGACAATTAAAAGGAGCATATGACCAGAGTAACCGTATCCTGGCTTAATCGGCAAAAGTTCATATACAAGCAATATGACGTACAATTTACTCATAGCGAGAATTGGCGCTATGACAACAAAACAACAAAGCATACTAATAAGCATAATAAAACAATAAATGCGGAGGCACGGTAGTCCAGTGGTGGGACGCCGGGCTCGTGACCGAAGGGTTGCGGGTTCGCGCCACGGCACGGCAATGTGTTGTATCTTTGAGCAAGATAC
>JAUMHH010028181.1:0-10438 GCA_032359455.1 Chlamys rubida
GTATACTATACATACTTTACTATTAATTGAGTCGTGACAGGGTGTATAATATACATACTTTATTATTAATTGAGTCGTGACAGGGTGTATAATATAAATACTTTACTATTAATTGAGTCGTGACAGGGTGTATACTATACATACTTTACTATTAATTGAGTCGTGACAGGGTGTATACTATACATACTTTATTATTAATTGAGTCGTGACAGGGTGTATAATATAAATACTTTACTAATCATTAATTAATAAATTAACCAGTACTCCTCTAACCTTAAACCCCTCCTGTTCTTACAGTAGTTTAGACCACATTAGATGTCTACCTTTTGGCCCCTAGCATCACCGATGAGTCCTAGAAAAGACCAAACAACTGTATGGTCCAGCGTAATTCATTTTTGGCATGCTGTATTCATTACAAAATTTGTGTCTTACGTTCAATGTTTTAAATGTATTGGATCCTCGTCTTTGTATAAGTTTGATACACTGTCGTGATTTTCTTTGCTAGTAAGATACAAAACAATATGCGTTCGGGTGACTGAAGAAACACGTGCAGTATAATATATTATCATTCTTACCTTACCTTACCTTACCTTACCTTACCTTACCTTACAAATCATGCTCTATATGACAAAAATTAAGCATCACAGACATAATTGTTTATCAAATTTAGTTTAGCAGCCTAATCCCTTGTATTTCAAATATTAGTAAATATGCATCTTTACCCATTATGTTAACACAAACAGGATAAAACGTTTATTACAGTTGGTCAGAATTTTCGCGGTTTAGAGGAAAGTTGATTCAGAAAATAGTTTGAAAGAATTGTCTAGTCGTTATTGCATTTTCTTAAAACAAAAATTATGTAATAATTCCTTTGGCTATTTCACATAATTTGCCAAAAAAAACTCTTAGATATTTCAGTTTGAGATAAAAACACGAGTCTAAGAAAAAAAAAACGTTTTTAAATGGATGTGTATTTTGACAACTTTTTTTATAGTTGTAAACAAAAAAGGGGGAGACTGCTTAGACATATAGTAGAAAGATCATGTATCACAGCCAGTAAGTGTTGTGATACAAAACCTTTCCATTACTCATACTTAATTTTTTTTTTTTAGAAATGTTAAACGAGGTCTACAAATGGCAGCCTAGTTTGTATTCTATTATAAAGGAGTTTGATAAGACATTTATTGTACATGTAATAGGAGCATGGTTAGTAATAATGGTAATAGGAGTTTGGTTAGTAATGTAATATAATATGAACCTGACTATTAATATATTTTAACAGGAATCTGGTAGATTGTAGAAGGAGCCTGGTTAGTAACGAAATGTAATAGGAGTCTGCTTAGTAATGTATTAAATTAGGAGCTTGGTGGGTAATGTACTGTTATACAATCCTGGTTATTGATATATTGTAATAGAAGCCTGATTATACATATTATGTAATATGAGCCTGGTTGGTAATGTATTGTAATAGCAGCCTTGTTAGTATTATATTGTTACAGGAGTCTGGTTAGTATTGTAATTAATAGGAGCCTTGTTAGTAATAAATTGTATAGGAACCTCCAGGATAGTACTCTATTGTAATAGGCGTCCTAATAGTAAAGTATTGTATGAGGAGTCTGGTTATATAGATATATTGTAACTTGAGCCTGGGTAGTTATGCATTGTAATATAAAATTGAATAGTAATGTTTTAAAATAGGAGCTTGAATATAAATGTATTGTAATAGGGGTCGGGTTTGTACTGTATTGTAATAGAAGTTCGGTTATATATATATGTGTATGTATATTGTAATAGGAGCCTTGTTAGTAATGTTATGTTTTAATCGAAGCCTGGTTAGTAAAGTAATGTATTATGAGCTGGTGAGAAATGTTTGGTAACAAGAGTCTGGTAACTGATGTAATATAAAGGTTGGTTTATAATGTGTTGTACGCAATCCTACGGGAACAATTTGTGTTCCTCCTGGGCCGCCTTGATTTGTCTTCACATGAGGCTGAATGTATTGATGAGTTTTGCAGGCCTGGTAACAAAAACCTAGCCAAGTCCTTCAATTTCACATTCAAAACTTAAAACCAAGGACCTTACAGACTGTTCGACTTAAACTGGGACGGCTTATAACTAAGCTGTACGATAAGCGAGAAGATTTCAATTATCCGATTGTGAACTTTACTTTTCTTGATAGTAATACCCCTGCGTCCCCAACCTATGGTGTTTACATGTCACAGTTGAAGCGGTATTCAAAAGCTTGCTCTGAACATCACAACTTTTGTGATAGATGCTTACTGCTTATAGATGATCTTTTAACTCCGGGTTTCCAAAGATGCAGATTAATAAAAACTGTAGAAATGTTTTTACGGTCGCAATCATGATTTTGTTTTGAAAATATGCTATGCTGTTTCTTTGTATGATATGAAAGGCGACGCTTTTGATATTGCCTTAGTTGATTTGTTGTCATAAGGACGTGACATTGGTTGGATTTATCCTAGATTTACAACGCGTTAAAGGAGAAGACGCTTACCTGTCGGAAACACCTGGTCTTACTCTTCTTGTTATTTTCAAGGGTCTCATCGTTAATCTTTGTTCATATTTTGCCCTAAATTTAGCAATGCTGAGTTCTAATTATTGCTTTGTTGGAAATTCGGCATGGTCTTGTTGTTTATTGTAATGGCAGACAAAGTAGTAATATATTTTAATAGGAGTATTGTTTATAATGTAATGATAACTGTTTGGTAATGCATTGTAATGCTAACCTGGTCAATGTTTTATATTAAATATTGATAACGTTATTATGCTATTCAAAGTTCACAAGTCTTCAGGATTTAAAAATTGTTCATGTTCATGCTGCTATGTACTATTAATGTTCCTTTGTTCGCACGTTATTTGGACGATATCGTATCTTTCAAACATGATGAATGTATATATACTGCATTGCATCATTCACCGTTGCATTGATTTTTTTTAAATCTCCGTGTTATTATGAAACCTGGACATTTCATATGTTTTGATATCCATAGAAAACAAAAGTATCAACTAACTACAATTTTATCAAATTTCCTGCAAAAGCAATTTGATCTATACGAACACATATATTGTATTAACACCTTATCAACACGTTATCCTCTTTCTGCTGTCATTTTTATCAAAAGGTTATATAGTACAGAGAGTTCAGACATGCTTGGTCTATATTTTATTGTGTACCAAATTTGCTATGTCGTTATAGGCTTGTACTAGGTGATATAGACAAAGGCACATCACTATGTTAAACGTATAGAGACAGAATCTGCACGCCAAAGTCGTTGATTTAAAGACATAAATAGAAAGTGAGAATACACCACAGAATGACTATTTGCATTCAGTAGAAGAAAGAATTTATCATGTAAATTAAAGCTTGGTAATGATAATTTGACCCCAGAGTAATGGTGATAATGTGCTAGACATCGATAAGTGACAAAACCGAAATCTAAAACTCGATAAACCCTTTAATAGCATGTTTATAAGAAACACAAATACACTAAACTTGAACTTATTATAAACCCTTTGTTAGCGACGTGATAAAAGGGTAGTTATTGGTTATTTTGAATCATCGGGGCATTTATGTTTTATTTAAATTTGGATAATTATGAAAACAAAACTGAATATTTCTTGTCTTATTTAGCATATACAAATGATGCATACATTTCGCGTCGTGAAGTATCATTTTTTATCCTCATCACTCATCAAAGGGATTCAAACACACGGCCATTCACTTGCTTCTTTCTCTTTATAATCAGAATAAGCCAGCTACTAAACTAGGCAAAAATGATTACTTAAATAACATAACAATACTGCATATTTTAAAACAACTATCCAAGCAATTATAGATTTGTAACTTTATCAACGTATTATGTATTGTTATTATTGCAGGCATCGGATACGAGACAGCTAAATGGATAGCCATGCTGGGAGGAACCGTTATTATGGCCTGCAGATCAAAGATCAGAGCAGAAGAGGTCAGTTCATTAGTTAGTAAATAAACTAAAATTGTTTTACACGAGCCGAGAGAAAAAAACACAGCAATTAATTGTTTTGAAATAAAATTTTGAGCTGATAAACTGAAAATTTAAAATGCATCAGTATTAATTTGTAAAGTAAACAGATGAGAACAAGGAAAACGTTTTATCGTAGATGACATAGACTTGTTCAAGAAGTCAATCGAACACCTACTTACTAAATAGCATTGTAACATGATATCATATGGTGATATGCAGTCCAGGTTACAGAAACACGACATATTATCTCGTGTGCTGAGTATTGTAAATCTTCTTATCAATAATTACTCAGCCAGTTGCGTGTGACTATCCTTTTTGGTAAAAAGTAAAGCAGCTTTGTTTACAAAATCAATAATCTCATAAAGAGCTTGATGCATCTGACGTTTGAAAGAACTGCATAAAAAAACATGTTCACCTAACTTAATACCAGCCATCTCAGATGTGATGATAAAAGTTATTTATAGAACTAAAGTTGCTACAGACACGAAACAATATCAATGTTACGTACATACGAGTCCTGCATGCGTCATAACAAAAATGAATTAGAAAAAAAAAGTATAGTGTCTTATGGAATCACTCCACACAGAGAATATTTATCGAAAAAATTCAGAACTTTGACACATTCACATAATAGTTTTGGTTTACCTGTTGACGCTCTACAATGCCTCAGCTCAGCTTACCTGCGTGGATTACCACCATTCACACACACGTAGTTCCTAATTACTTGGAGGTTCAGTGAAATGATTTGCCTGCTGAATCCCACTACGAGGTCGTGTTAGGCTGAGGTTCATCCAAGTTGGAGAGGAAGGGGTATTTGTTCTGTGTCATTTTTTTTAAGATCAGAGTACTATTTTGCAGGCAATTACCCGAATGAACCGGGAGTACGATGAAGAAAGGACAAAGGGAACACTTGGAGGTCTCGAAGGCACCACGCAGCTCAACGTCTTCTTCATGAAGCTAGACTGTAGTTCTCTAAAATCAACCATGGAATTTATTGACGAATTCAAGAAAACTGGCCTCAAACTTCACGTGTTGATCTGTAACGCTGGAATCGGAATGCACAAACAAGGTAATAAACACGTGTTTATGTAATTATTAGTCAAAACCAACGATTAAAATTGTAAGGGGATTACATTTTCCAGTTTATCCTTTATCAAAATAATGTGATCCGTTAGGTCGTCATGTTACCGTGACATTTCAGTGAGATAACACTTCAAAGTAGACTCCGTATCGGCCAATCATTTGTGGTATCTCATTTAAACCTAAAGAGGACGTTTACCGTCAACAAGGAAACTATACATTTAAGGTCATTTTGAAAATAATATAATTTTGTAATAACCCATCGTAGTGGTTATAACGTTGAAATAATGTCTTGGCATGATTCTCGTTGTAACGAAATATTCTGCATATATTTAGATATATATATCAATATTCATACTATACCAAGTTAATTCCGTATTGTTATTGATTATATTTTATAAAACATTATATGAAAATATTTACTAAGTAATTCGACAATAACTATGTTTGTATCAAACATCTATCTTATGTTTATATACATTTCTTGTAGCTTTTACGGAAGATGACAACGAAATCCACTTTCAGGTGAGATTCATATAAAAGGACTTCAAGTGTTTCTACTGGGATTATCATCGAAACCAAATATTTATTTGATCACCTAACATGGCGACTGAAACGAACCGTACGCGCATCTTCTTTGCGCTGTCACTTTTTTGCACTAACACACACACTGTCACTCGTTGGGCGTTAGGAAGCACCCTTCCATTGACTCAATGTTAAAGCAAATGTGACAGTGTGAAATGAACAATTTGTCTTGACCATTCATATAACAGGATTATCACTAGAGGTATGATAAAACTTTTAATGTTAAGCTTATTCATCTACAATCGTATAAGTGTTCCATGTCTCCGTATTTCTAGTTTAACCATGTTACTGCTGGAGACAGGTTCTACAAAAGATCTTTAATAGTTGGTTTGGATTATTGTATATCATATGTACAAGATATAAATGTCTAATTTGACATCTTGTGGCATTAAACAACTTGCTTGGATTACAAAAGAATGAAGTAGTGTTAGGTTTTCTTGGATATTTTATAGAAAATAAGACTACCGCCGTATGTCTTATATAACAATAAGTCGGAACACTTTGATACACAGAATGGATTTTTGCTAACTTCCAACCAATATTTCACTTTTTTCAAGTTTATAGATATGGTGAAAAAGCCTCTTTTTGTGGTAAACACCAATAACTTGACAAAGTTTGGGTCCTTAATACATAAAGCCTAAATCAAGTCAAACTGCTTTCAAGTTTCATATTTTTATGAGATTCCTTTGATTAAAAAGGACTAAATCGTCTTACCAATCGAAGCAAGGGGAACTTGGGAACCCTTGATTTGAAAATAGACTCATCCTATACCTCGAAAAGAAATCATGTACTGTTGTTTAGCTTACATACTGTCTAGATTACTTTATTATATTATTCTCTTCGTTTGATGTATGTTCGGTTTTTAAAAAAAAGCAATAAGAAAAGCATGACGATAATACAGCAAGACCCTATTATCCTGCCATCATTTTGTCCAAAGATTTTTTGTCGTCATAAAAGACTTTGACAACTACTAAAGGGAAACAAAAAGGAATTCTTAAGAACAAGCGAAAAGTCTATCTTGAATTATGTTTGCGGTAGGCGAGGTTGAAATAAAACGGGTGGACATATACTGTAGTGTAAAAATCCGAGAAATCCAACAAAACTCTTCTTCTTACATGTTGACAATAATAAATTAAAACATCTCCTCTACAGTTTTGTGAGCTGTTAGACATAATATAAGTGACTGTTAAAAGAAAATGCAGTTGCATATTTTTAAAAGAGTGACCGTATGGATCCTTTTAAAAACGAATTGTATGTATAATAATAATATGTTGTTTGTTCAACGTAATGTTGCTTTAAGATCAACTTTTTATTGATGAAGAAATATCTCTGCATCTCAGGTGAATTATCTGAGCCACTTCCTGGTTGCCGCCCATCTACTTCCACTTATGAAGCGATCAGGAGATGATTGTCGCATCGTTCTTGTATCCAGCATGTTGCACAGTCTCGCCAAGTTCGAACTGTCCACCATTCACGGCAGACAGTACTCCCCACGTACCTTCGATAGACTGCAGTACTATGGCCGTTCAAAACTCTACCAGGTAAAAGAAATTTAAGCGATGTCTACTATGTTTTCCATTTAATTTGTTGATACTTTTTTTGTGATTACCCTTTTCTTGAATGGAATTGCACAGACCATGCATCACTTTATTGGTCAAGCTGACTTGCTATATAAAATGTCGATCAAAATTAATTTGGAATCTATTATACCAATGCTAAAAGAACTCGTCCAAACGACATTATAAATGCACTTTTTAGCAGACGCCGAAAGATTTTATAGAATATTACCTGTTGTTAGTATAGGAGTCGTAGACAGAGGAGTTACCTGTTGTTAGCATAGGAGTCTTTGACAGAGAATTTTACAAGTCGTAAAATAAGGATTTAGCAGTAATAGGCAGAGTATTATCGCAGTCGTTGACGGAAGATTTCACCATTTGAACAGAGGTGTCATGGATAGAGGATTTTTACCTGCCGTAAAATTTAAAAAAAATAGCAGTAGCAGGCAGAGTATTATAGCAGTCGTTGACGGAAGATTTCACCATTTGAACAGAGGTGTCATGGATAGAGGATTTTTACCTGTCGTAAAATTTAAAAAATAGCAGTAGCAGGCAGAGTATTATAGCTGTCGTTGACGGAAGATTTCACCATTTGAAACAGAAGTGTCATGGACAAAAGATTTTACCAATCGTAAACAGAAATTGCGGAAAAAATATTTTACTTGTGGTAAACTGAGTATTTTTACTTTGAACGGGGATTTCAACCAGTCATATAATGGGGTTTCTTACACCCGTCGTAAACAAAAGATTTAGGCTGTCATAGACAGAGAGTAATCTTACCTTAAAAATGGAGGGATTTTTACATGCAATTTGTGTAAGGGGAATTTAACTGTGTAATATAAAAGTGATTGAATGAGGTAAGACATGTAAAATTTTACAAAGTATTCATAACCAATGAAAAGCTAGCCCATTAAAGCTAAAACAAGTGGAATAGACATTGCATGACGAATCGTTAAAAATCATTACTTAATTAAGCGGTAAGTTAACAAAGAAAAAAGCCTTCATGCGTAAAAGGGTTTAAAGGAATTCGTCTCGGGAATTTTGAGTTAATAACCTGAACAAAATTGATTTGTTGACAGAATCAATCAGGAATGCATAGCTACGCACTTTATTTTAATTGTTTTTAGATTATGCAAATGTACAGCATGAATCGTCGACTTCGAAGCTCAACCGTCACTGTGACGTCATTACACCCAGGAGTTGTACGAACGGAACTGGAGCGAAATTTCAAAGACTTCCCTACTATGAGGATGGGCATGTTCATGGCAAAGCTGATTGGTAAGAACAAATAACGTGTAGTTAATTTGTATTACATGTATACAAAGCAGGAGTTCCTGCAATCTACGATGCTTTACCTGTTCTTTCAATTTGAAAAAGTCATGTATCGGTATTATCCAGGTATCACCGTAAACAAAATATTGAATATCCTTGGTACCTAGCCCTATTTTATACCTGATAACTTAAAAAAACCAAAAACAAATTAAAATACATATTCTTTTTAATAGGGTACTCAGTAACCCCGTTTGAGGGAGCGCAGACGACACTTAACGCAGCGATTAATCCAGATTTAGCTGGAGTGAGAGATGTGTATTTCGTCAAATGTAGAGGCGAATGTCCAGCAGAAGCTGCAAGGTACGTGTGTGTCATCAAATATAATGTTAACAGGTCAATGATACTCTGTATGTCTACAAAACAAAAACTAACGACGGATAAGATTCATGGTAACGGACAGATCATCCTTATAATTTACACTAGTTATAGATTGGTATCATTGAAAATTTATTAAGATCTTAAGATATTATTAAAAACAGAAATATTTTCTTCTCACTCAAGACGATTCTATCATTCTGTAGGAACGTTGCGTATCAGGAATCTCTGTGGAAGTACACCCTGGATAGTCTGGATTGTTACCTCACAGATGATATCAAGAGCGAGCTGGACGGCAATGTCAAGAGCAACCTAAAACATGGTTCCGTACGATGGTCACCATAGCAACACGGACAAAAACATTAAGAATTTCATGCATAATATGACCAAGTCAAAACAAAGGCTAAACATTGATGGTTAGCACCTTCGGGCTCTTTATTAGACAATGTACATATAGCTTTTAATAATCTGCAATGACCAGGTGTAACTAACAGCAAGCGAGTATTGTCCTGTGTTGGCAAGCCCAGCCTGATAAAAATTATAACTTCGCATCGCTTCTGTTATTTGACATGTTATGTGGAAAAAGACCAAACATATTCCCGCTCAGGGTCACCTTTACAGTAGCCAATCAGACGACGACTTACGCTTTCCTGCAAGTAATTATGTGATGGTATCGGAACACACTTGTCACACTTAAAACCAGAGAGTGCCGTGAGAGGTCACTCATGACACCACATCAAGTATACAGAACTTATTTACAAGGGAATACTTTTGGGGTTTTGGGGTTTGTTTCGAGACAAGAAAGACTGATTATTCTGGTTATATTATAGTTACAACGTTCAACAGCTCGAAGCTAAAATCAGCAGATGACAGATTGCACAACATCAAAGTAAGTAATAGAATCGACAGAGAACCTTGACGATGGACAAAAAGCTGGATCGAAACGTAAAAGAAAGCTACTGTCATATTGGTTGAAAGCAAGAGTTATCTCGCGTTTTGATTGGCTTGTTATAAATTCATTATCATCGAGTGACCTTTGATATGACCCTTCACGGGATGTTGTTCGATTGTCTAGGCGACATGTCAATGAAATGAAGGAACGTAGATATCTAATTTTAATTAGATTGTGATCAACCGTTATAGTCGGCTTACCAGTTATTTCACCAAAATGTCAACACTAGTATGAAAGTCAACAAATATAGGCAGGTGTGTGACAGTTAGCTAGCATACAATGTATATTAAGCAACCATGTAAGGGACAATCAACATCTATATTGTAATGATGTGGTATGTTACAGGTTTTTTCTTATTTCACATGTAAATAAAATTGTAATGCATCGATTGTTGAAAATGACCGTATTGTAATTACATTTTAAATGTGCATCCCGCATTGCTGAATGTGTTAAAAAATCCAGAATTTATTCAAGTAAGAAAGTCTGAATATTGATGTTTAATCGTTAGTCCACGCTGTGAGACGTCTTGAGCAGACGATATTTGATAAATTTAATGTAGTGGGTATTCATGACTTCTGCACGTAGCCAGTGTA
>JAUMHH010028192.1:0-10438 GCA_032359455.1 Chlamys rubida
CTGAACTAGTGAGCGGGTCCCATGGTTATACCGCATCACTGGAAAAGCTAGCTTGCCAGTAAGGCAATATTTTCCCCCCATATACCTTAGTTGTTACAATAATTGTAGCAAAGGTTAAGCCCCGGTACTTCCGTTGACAAGGTATATCAGTCGGTTATAGCAACAGTAAAACAATATGTGGTCCAGGGTTCGAATCTCGGCTTAGCATTCTTATTTCATTATAAAAGCTGGCAGGGTATGGTTGTCTTTTCCGAAATGATTTATCAAAGCTATAGTCAGACCGGTAAAATCAGTTCCCAATGCATAGTTTCAATGTTTGGCAGTAGCACGGGCATCCTTAAGAGTTCACTTGAGCTGTGTCTCAAATAATAGAAGAAGCAGGCTTCCGAATGCGTTACAGTCTACGATTTCGAAATTGCATCATTTGGAAAGGAACTGTCATGTCCTAGGAAGGTTATTCGTATGTGTCCTGTTAGCAAACATGTTTGAGATTGACGAAAATGATTAAAATCAAGGTAAGATATTAAGTATATGTGATCTTTCACTTGTTGTATTATGCTTTTTAGATACCGCGCCGATACATCCGGGTCATTTGAAGACGTACTATTGGACCGTTGCCGAGTTAACTGGTCCTACAGCCTACAATTTACCATGTATGCCAAGCTTCTACACTTCCGGAGTTGACGTCATCAGCGAAGTACACGCCGGTTTGATAGGGCCCATGTTGATCTGTCAAAGTGGATTGCTTGAAAACATGGTAAAAACAAATGGTAGCAATACGGTTTTCAAAAGTCTTACAGTATGAATAATATTATAGGACACTTTAAACTTCGTTGATAGATTTTCTACTTACCAACTTTTCATGAATGTATTTATATGTCATTGTAATTATCATAAAAGGTATTTTTTGTATTAATGTCCTATATATTTTTACGTGGTCAAAAGATACGGATAAATATGCATTTTTCATTTTTAACGAACAGTACAAATGTCCAATAGAGTCTTTCTCGCTGCTCGTTTAGAAAAAAACACATCCCACATACAAGCATTGAACACAAATCAAGACACGAAACGGCCATAGGATATTGAGTCATTGGATACAGAAAAAATGGTTTCTTTGTTTGGCTTTTTGCATTGACGTACTTATCTTTTTTGCACTTAAAAAAATAATATTCATTCCGACTAGCAAAACATCGTAGTTAAACTGTGTAGGTGCTGCGTATACAAAGAAACACATTGTATGTGTCACGACATTAAATGTTCAACAAACCGAAACGTTAACGGCACCACCGAACAGAACAATGCTACGATACGTTAACCATGCATGCAAACGTTTCCAAGTTGACTTCTTATCGAAAATGTTACGCACATTCGCTATGGTAAAAGTTTTGAGAAATTGTGTTGTCCGCGCTGTACACTCAAAAGAAATATAACGTGAATGTTTTCTGGTTGATAACTGTATTACAGAGCAACCGTCTCTGAATATTAATGCCCTTCTTTATGCAACGATGTTATCTTTAGGGTAGACTTGTATAGACCAAACTGGTGTTTTAGATTTTTAGACTTTTAATACAATAAAATGTATCGAATATTGGGAAGTTATGTTGGAGGTATTTATGAATGTATGCAGTACATATATAAAGAAAAATAAAAATAATGGCTAATTGAGTGCATATTCTTATAAAATAGTATAAAAAGACATTTTGCCATCACTAGGAAAGCTTATTTTGAACCGAACATTTATTCTTATAAAGTGTCAAGCTTGATTTTGTCGCTTTTCAGATACCTGGAATGCGTGATATATTCCTGTTTTACATAAGGAGTAATGATAAAGAAAGCAACGAAATTCATGGTAAGTACCAAGTGGTATTGTAAATCTTCGATGTGTGAATTACTACATGTAGGTAGGTTTGGGTTGGTTCTATTTTGTTTAACGTCCTACTAACAGCTAAAAGACGTGCCTCCGTGTATGTTGTGGATGCATATGTGTGTGCTTGAGACAGGGTATGTCGGCGTACTTGCCTCCTTGTGATGGCGCGGATCTGATGCCGACTTTATAGTGCTATCTCACTGAAGGAGTCAGACGATTATTACAATATCATTTATCTATGCGATTTAAAATTATTTAGTCAGCACAATCATGGATACGCGTTTTTCCTTCGAAAATGTCGAATGTACATAATTTCTAATACAATGAAACTACTTGATTATGGGAACGTCTTGACGAAGGTGCAGTAAATAATCCATGAATAATTATATTGCACGTAGACTTCTTTTCAAATAATACCATTTACCTTATTACCTCAGCATAGTTTGGTGTAGAATCTGAACTGTTGTCCGAAATTTAGACATGATATCCTGATTTGTAAGAGTGAATGGCCTCCTTCCTGGAGGCGTGCCTTGGCAGGTTAGTTTTTCCATCTAACACCAAGAATTCGTGTTTGTTGTGTAGGAGTGAATGTTCTTTTTTATTATACAATTATTTTATGCAATATTTTTTAGGATTGAATGGTTTTCCACCGAATGCCTTTCCGCGAATAGAAATTTCTCTTCGTGACACGGCAATATTACATGCTATGGACATGGGAACAGATGACACCGCGTCTTCATTGTTTGCTGACGGCATACCTTTTTCACTAAGTGGCTCTTCGATATTTACCCTTGGACTGCATCATGGTCTTATACAATCCACCAAACTACTTGGCACTTTAGAAGGTACAAACATGCCTTAAAATTGATATTTCCTTATTTTCATTTTGTGATTGAATGAGAGGTCGATAGAGGACCAAATGGCAATGTCGTTTTATAATAAAGCCATATTTTAGGAGATAGAGTGGTCCTATTGCATCAATCTCTATTGCTGGCAACAAAATACAGCATGCATGCGTGTTATAACATACTACATATATCAATGATTGTTAAAAGGACGACATACATTTTTCTTAAATATTCACGCTAAATTAGCATTGTTTTGAATCGTAATAAATTACACGATTTGCAGAGGAGCTGTTAATGAATGAATTTAAATGTTTTGATTTTTCGACGCTTTTTATGCTATTTTTTCAAGACAACGATAAATCAATAGAAAGCAGTTTTTGTGAAAATGTCAATCATATACAATTGCTTTTTATATATATACCACATTGTTTCGGATATTAAGCAATATTAATTGAAACCTTTTTTAATTGATTTTTTCAGGACAATGGAAAATTGAAAATACAGCTGGTAAGGAATTGTCCTTTGACTTCCGGGTTGGCTCTGGTTTAGAAGCAAGGGGCCCTTTGATGACAAATGTTAACGAAACGTTTTACATCGCTATTGTAACGGAGTATTTTGACTACACCGGCAGGATGTATAGTGAATTGGATTGGAGGAGGTAATGTTAAACACTATTTGAAAATTGTAACTCGTATCGACTGTATATAGAAAAATCAGATTAGTTAATATGATATTTTGATAGTGTAAAATGAATATTTTCGCGTGTGAAAATTATCGCGTTATGACCCTTTAAACTGTTCGCGGTGTGGAAATTTTCGCGTTGGAAATAGTTCTGAAATCTATATATTCTATTTGTCTATAACCTCTATAATGTATCAATAAATATTCGTGTGTGGATATTTTCGCTTATGTCCTCAAAAACGCAATAACGTAAACATATCAAGACTGCGAAAAGTTTTACTTTTACAATATGTAAGCAAGCATTGATATTGATGTGTTTGAGAGTATGCTCAAATGTTTCCCCATAACAATCTGCCTTTTGACGTTATAGCAATAGGGAACGAAATAAAAAAAATGTATTTTTGCTACAACATTCAATAAATATTCTATGAATATGTGGGCATGACGTCTTTTAATATCTATAATGCACAGGCATATTGTCAATATAAATCGTCTTATTTAATCGTCCTGTTTGGAACGGGACCAACATTTCCGCGGTTCGTGTACTAAATACGGGCGTGACCGTTCGAGAGTCTAATGCGATGAGCTAGGGAATGCCAAATATAAGTTTAGTTTTACAGATTATACCGACGTCAACGACACCGTAATCTATCGAATTGTGTTGGTGCAAAATTTTATTGCCAGCAATTCTCGTTAGCAATATATATAATTCATGATTTTTTTTTATATTAATGTGTTGATAAAAATGTAGCATTCTACTTTCTATTTTTTTGCGCAATATTATCTTTTACCTTTCTTAACCATGTATTTATTATGTTACATTATTTTAGTATTTAACTACATCATGTATATATGCGCGTTTTATTAAGTAATAATTTTCTGATGTCTTCATCATGTGTACTCTTGTTGATGAAGACGCCACAATGAAACGCCAATTGCCGACCGAGTCCAGCGATGGGCAAAAGTTAACTGCAAAAAAGTAGCAACATATGTTTCGAATTCATTTGTTCTGTTTAACGGAGTAGTTTTTGAAATAACTTACCTTCTATTACCCTACAGTGAACAGTCAGGAGTTTACAAGACCGGACCAGAGTTTAGGAAGGCGATGTTTAAATGTTACAAACGTGACTTTTTCTGGTCTTGTATAAGAAAAGCAAAAGGACAACGGCCACCATTACGTGTTGTTGTTGGAACAAATATCAAAATAGGTAAGAATTGTAGTTATAATATAATATATTATATCATAATATTAATCAATATAACATTATATATAGGTACACTCATTGTAATAGTTGAGGCACCATTTCCATTCATGAGAATTTAAATGCGTAACACCCTATGACGTTACAATTCGAACAAACCTCGTAATGTAGATGCTGAATTATGTTCCGTTTTACAAATTTAAGAGCTCTCTATAAAATCCCCTAAGATTTCATTTTTTTCTGTCACTTCCAAGAGTATGACAGATAGCACTAGGAAATTTTAAGAAACATTATGGTGATGTCAGGTGGATTGATAATTGTGACGTCACCACCATATGTTGCTCGGAGAGGTAAATTGTAATTCAAATATGCCAGACTACTGTGGGTGAATTTGTAAAAATAAATAATAGGATGAGTGAAAAATAATCATCCCTACCTTGAGGGCGCTAACAGAGAAAACTCAGACCCTCTTGATGATTATATTAAATCTGCAATCCATAAATCCACGCTAAAACAATTAATCGTTAATAAAAATACGACTTTAAAAATGAGAAAAATTATAGGCGACTTGTTTTGAGTATTAAGATTTCACCTAAACTACTTTTAAAACAAATATGAAGTGTTATCGATAAATGGTGTTCAACTAGTTGAAAGCGTTCTCAGAGTGCTCAGAAAAAAACTCTGCGTTATCAGGCATACTTAACCTTCATTTAGGGAATCGAACCCGGCGTTCTTGGTAAAACAAAACGAGTGTGCACTAAGCACTGCTAAACCCGACCACCCAGTTTAAGTCACTAGATGATTCTACGTCATCACGGAAATACATCTTTATTTTTAATATTCATATTCTTTCTCTATTGTTTACTTTTCTTCTCCCATTTTTTCTTTTCCCGTTGAACAAACATTGTAGGATTTTTTATCTTTTCTTTTTATTACGACTTTTTATTTTTCCAGTGTTTCGAAACAACGGTAACCGGAACTACTCGATGTATTCCCCAGGCGTGATAATACGCCGGATAGACGGCGGTACTCGTCTGGCTGTACGTCCAGGAGAGGAAGTGGAATTCATATGGACTATACCGGAATCAATCGGACCTGGAAGCGGAGATCAGGATTGTGTGATGAGGGTATGTTATGCTGTTATACTGTACAATTAAATTTTGCATATATTTGCAAGAAGATCAGTTCGCAAAGTTAGATCTCCAACGAATATTAATTTCATATTTCATTACTATAAATATTAAAATAGTATCCTCTCAATCGCGACTATAAATATTCTCAAATGAAATACATACGAAAATTATTTGATTTTTAAGTTACCAATACTCCAGCAAAGTCGTCCCTATCCGCGGTTTTTACAGATTCAGCGATTCAGTTTTGCTGTTTTTAGTGGAATTTTTTGTCTGTGAGAATTTTCACATCATGATTCTTTAAACAGATTGTTTTGTGAAAATTTCACGTCCACAATGGTTCAGAAATGTACATACTCTATATATCTATAATCAATAAATATGTATTTGCGTGTTGATATTTTCGGGCTAATTTACGCAAAAATCTCGAACATTCCAACACCGCAAAAATTTCCACTTTCACAGCATCAAAGATTATTTCACTATTTTGTTAAAGAGAAGGATTAAATAAAATTATTGAATCATTTAACTGTTGACACAGCTGTGCAAGCTAGCGCATTAAGATTTATTTGCTTGCAAAAGTGTGTCATTAATTAGATCATAAATGCCATACAAAAACGGTTCAATGCTTACATTTACGTTTTCTCCGCCTTTTACGTTTTTTTGTTTACTTATAAATTATATTTAAAATTAGAACTTCCCGACTTATCGACAATCTGCACAAATTTATTCAATAACTGGAACAGCGTATTGTCGTGTGGTAATTGGCTAAGAATTGTGTCACGTGGTGCATGCCGTTTAAAGTCCCACCAAATACACAGCTTTCCAGTAGGTTATCTAGTGACAATGCCATGTAAATGGAAATGTATATATACTTCATTTGCCATGGTGATTAAAGAACATATATCGAGTGAAAATTATTAAAATTAAGTTTGAAATGTGTTCGAGATATTCAATGATATATATATATTTACAGGCCCCGCAAGCCGTTATCGTTTCCATTGGTGTTTTCTATCTATTTCAGAGATATTACTCCAACGTTAATCCTGAGAGAGATGTAGCTAGTGGTCTGATCGGTCCTTTGATAGTTTGTCGTGATCATGCAGCCGTGACCAATGACGAGGCGGTCAACATGCCATTGCTTGTGGGTGTGGTCAATGAGGCGAGCAGCTGGTATATTGATGAAAATATCCCGGCTGAGCATGCGTCGATAAACCGTTCAGATCCCAGTTTTCTTAAGAACAACAGAATAACAGGTAGGTATAGAAAACACGTAATTAACTATTTGTTTAATTTGAATAATTTTAAATAGAAAAATAAAACAAACAAAAAACAAAAAAACCTGAGGGGTCTAATTCGATACCTTTATACTGCTAAGCCTACATTTTAAAGGTGTTGTCATCAAAGAATTATAAATGAACAGCAGCAGATACGAGTCCAATATATGACAATATAAATGGATTCTGGAAGACACCCAACAAACAGGCGAAATTACTCTACGCCAAAACAACTCCTATTATTGCTTCATCTTCTGTATAAGGGAGATAACCACAAGTAAATGCAGTGGTACCCTTTACTAAGTTATTTCTGCATTGCATCTTGTATAGATATGACTTCATGAATCAGCATCGCTGTACTAGTGTCATGTGATAGTAGCAAAAATATATAAACAGTAGCGTAGACACACCAAAAGTAAAGAAATGAACAAATAGCACTAATTGCATATTTCATTTTGTAAAATAATATAATTTTACATTTTTTACAGTGGTTGACTACCTTGCGGCGCTGCAGGAAGAGCTTCGAGAAGGGTATATCAATCAAGATATGGGTTATTATTTGCATAACATTGGCGATGCGTTTCACTCCATACACTTCCGTGGATGTATCATCTCGGCTAGCAGTGACGTTGATCTAATTGGGCAGAACGTCGTTCCGCTCTTCCCTGCGGAAACTAAACACGTCATCTTCACGTGCAGAGAGCCTGGATCCTGGAAATTTGAAGGCATGAGCTACCAGGACAAAATACGGAATCACGAACTCTTTGGAGTAATTGGTATAAACCAAGAACCTACTGGTGGCATTAGTTAGGTAAAGATTCATTGAAAAGAAGACGTTGCGTAGTTATAGCAAACTTGCTTTTTTTCAGGTGTTTTCAATTATGTCTCCCGTTCGAACGAAAGGAGAACACACTACTAGTACTGTATTAGAATTAGTATTAGTATTTAGTCACTGTGACTATCAAATACGGAGCACATGATGCCATCACCTGAAGCATATAAAATATTCTATTGAAAATGTATTAACATTGATTCTGTTTCTTTTGTTTCTTCTTCTTTCAGTATAATTTCGTCTCTGCCGTAACTTTTAAAAGATAACATATATCTTAAAGTTACCTGCATCATCTACAGGAGGCGTGCAGAGCACTGTAGTTCAGTCATTGTGACTTTCCCTGCGGAAACTAAACACGTCATCTTCACGGGCAGAGAGGCTGGATCCTGGAAATTTGAAGGAGGCGTGCAGAACACTGTAGTTCCGTCATTGTGACTTTCACATGAAGTTCAAATAAGTGCAAAATGTTGTAGCACATAGACCATTTACATGAAAACAAAGTGTGAAGTGCATTTTATTTAGTTCATTGTGATCTTCATATGTAGGTCAATGGTGAATTAAGTGTCAATAAGATATATAAATAAACGTATTGACTATTGTATAAACACATGCTTTTTTACTCACAGAAACAATCACTAAATTACAGTATCTTTGTGGTGATGCTTCTACGCTCAAAATATATCTATATACGAAAATATTTATTTTCTTCCGAGAATTAGAAACGGGGCTCAATAAATACACAACAATAATTCTGCAAATTACTTTCCAGCATGAAATGTTTGTGAGTAAATTTTTGTGGTGGTTTGAAGTTATTTAGGTCGTTTCGTGGCACATTCGTTTATGGATGCTTCAAAACAAACAGTAGTCCCATTTAAAAAGTAAAATTATACTTTAATGGTTGAAATAAAAATAAACCACGAATGTTTTACCTCTCTGTCCTCTAAATGATTTTAATGACAATTTGATAAATGAAAGTATTTTATTAAAAAAATAAAGACATACTTGTCTTGACTTAAGATAAAATCTTCAAAAATATTGAAACTTGTTTTAGATACCCTAGTAATTTAGTTTTTGTGTGACACTGTTAATAACATAATACTTCTTTCATTACTTTTACATGTGTATCTGTGCATTTGTACTAATAAAAATGTATCTGATTGGTGATAGGGACATCGTATTGACGTAATATAAATGTTTGTTCTTGCAATTAGAATACAATTTTAAGTTTGTAGTTGGTTGGTCAGCATAACACATCCAACTAGAATACTACCATATTTATAACAGAGTCTAATTTAGGAAACCAAACATATACACTCCATTGAAGGGAGGCCATAATGTTACTACTCAGTAAAGGAAAATAAACGAATGTCCCCATATTTGAAATTGAGGTTTTAAGTAAAGTGACCGATTACTGCCGTACTGTAAAGGTAGTTTAGGAGTGGTATTGTGTATTTTCGTTAGCTTCACGTTATTGACAATAAATGAGATGGCACAAGCAGATCCGAATATTGGTATTGCAAAGACACAAAATATGTATATTAATATATATTAATGTGAAGAAAGGCATGAATTAAATCACCTTTAGTTAAGGTAAAGGGTGTCCACTGCATCCACTGTTTCCTTCCAGAACTGTTATTTTCGACTTTGGGTATTCTCAACTGTATACTGGCTATGAAGTACGAGAAAGAATCTTTTGGTTCATCTCAAATTTTGATGTTTACATAATTTCTGGCTATAAGCATCGGTAAAGGGTAGGTTAGGGAAGGTAAAGATTTCTTTTATTTATTTACTTTTTTTCAAATAGTTAGTTTTGAATGACAATATTTCTGTAAAATCTGTCTAAATGTTTGATTAATCGGTAATGCTACTGTAGAAAATGACTTAAACAAATATTTCATTATAATGATAACGATGTTTCAACTTGATGGTACCCTTTTTCCATAATTAATGGCGTTTGTATTCAAATTACACTAAGTGTGCTTTTGTATAGATTTCTTGAATAAAGTATCAACAAAGCTTATTTGTTTTAATGTACAATATTCAGAATGAGATTCATCTGTTTGGTGTAAATAAGTAATGTTACTCCTTGCCTAACAAAGGAAACAGACGTTTTGAAAGCTCGCAAAATAGGTTTTCAACTAGTGCTTGTGTTCAAAGTCAACGCATCCCTGCAGGTCGAGGATTGAGAAAAGAACACACCTGCTGTTACCCAATTCATGATCCTAGCAGGCATTCAACATATTAGCCAGCTCAGCCACATATCAGATTCCAAACTCAGAATTTTCTAACGTCAAAATTAGACAACAAACTGAAAAATAATTTATCGAAGTATTTTCCACTTTTGAGTCAACTCGTTGAGGTTTATTCGTGATTTTAATGAAGAAACAACTGTCATTTGAGTCAATATAAAATAAATGTTCGGTATTTGTTTTTTCAATACTCATAAAATGCGTTTGTATCATAAATTACAGCTCTGTGATACCATATGTGGCTGGGAAGGTTGATGAGGGTGGCTTTGTTACTCTGTGATACCATATGTGGCTGGGAAGGTTGATGAGGGTGGCTTTGTTACTCTGTGATACCATATGTGGCTGGGAA
>JAUMHH010028203.1:0-10438 GCA_032359455.1 Chlamys rubida
GGTAACTTTAGTAGACTCTACCATGCATTTATGGGGATGAGTCCATTATGGTCTACGGTGGTGAAAGGGTTAATTAATGTCCAGTCCTCACCTCTTTATACCCCTAACAAATCACCTGCCTTCTTTCCATCAAACTAAAATACATTACAAAATAAATGGACCAATGAGGGGTAAGAGTATACTTGGCCAAATATAGCCTCACTTTCAACATTGTGTCAACAGGGAAAGTTCTATATATCTGTTTATTGTACAACAGCCTGTCAGTTATTTTGATCATTGTTGACATTTGTGTAAATCAAATTCTGTTCAATCAGGGATCTTTATGTCTCACCCCAGCCTTCATATTTAATTATAAAATCTTTACAGAAGTGTTTTCTGTGCTGATATATTAAGTTAAGGAGTGTATGTATACAAGTAGATGTTTTCATATTGTGTCCAAACACATATATATGCCTTTTGTATACAAAGTTGAGACTGGGGAGAATCAAACTGATATGAAATTTTTCAAAATTTTCATTTTCAAGACATTTTGATCTACTCTATATTGAGTACCCTATGTAAATTTTAAGTAGATTTTTTTTCTGACTATGTCTTTGGGACTGAAATAGGCAACATTACTAATGAGATACTGATTTGTGTTAGAGTTATTGCCCTTAGACATTATGCTGATTTCTGTTATGCAGTATAGTGATTTTTGTTAAAATTAAAAATTGTATCTCCCTTACACATTAACCCTTTCACCCCTATGTAACTTTAGTAGACTCTGCCATGCAGTGATATGGATGAGTCCATTATGGTCTACAGTGGTGAAAGGGTTAAACTGTGCAAGCAGAACTTAGCTGCTGTTCTGTTCTTTAACAAAACACATCTCTTTTTTTATCAGTATATCCACAGCAATACAAAAGTCCAACCTGCTGGGAATTTGTTAAAATCCTGAAAAATCCTGAAAAATCCTGTAGTTTTCATGAAGAATAAAAGCCTCACCAATACTTAAGTACCAGAGGAACTTGGAAAAGCTACTGGTTGTATATGGCCAATGATCAGACAAGGTTATCTAAATTATTACATGAAGTGAATCTTGTTCCAGTCCATCTAACTTAATATTGTACTGTACATAAATGTATGCTCAAAAAAAAATTCCTTTAATTCAAAAATAGATTTTGATGTCATTTGAAATCAAATAAACACGCAGTCACAGGACTTTTATACATTTTCTGTTATTGGGTAGTTTCTATTTCAGTACTGCTGAGATATAGCACTAGTTCGGTCATTTAACCTTTAGGTATCATCAATTTCTATCAACTTCCCAAATTGACATGTTAATGGGCTAAGCCCTTTAGGGTTTAAACTATGGAATCTTCCAAACACATAACCGATTCCTTCTTTGAGTAACCACACATTAAGATTGTCGCTAAGTGACATTCAAAAATGGCTCGCCTCTCCTTTCCTGATTGACTCCATTCCTTGGGGACGCTAGGGTTTGATCTCGTTTCCTGATCAGGAATGTTTTTTTCCCCATAAGAAATATTTTTTCCACATGAAATGTGCTATAAACACCATATTTTATGTTGGAAGGCTGGACAGGAAATTGCCTTGGTTCCTCCGAGTCTCACAAAGAACCTGGTATCAGAGCTATATGTGCCAATTCTATTAGGCAGAACATCCCAAACAGTAACAAGGAAATATCGACTTCTTCCCACTTTGATAAAAAATAAGTAGTTTGTACCATCTTAACATGCAAACTTCACAGAGAGTCTTGGACAAAAATAAGGATTTGTGTATTTTAGAAGTGATTTCTTCTTGAATGTATCACTATGCACTCACTCCCTTTGTTTTATTTTCCATACACATGACAATTAGATCTAGATGATGACTCAGTAATCTACACAATCACAACCACCCTGTATGTACAACAAACCTGCTTCATTTTATTTATCTGAAGTACTTACTTCAGCATTGCTGGAGAACATGCATTTTTATGAGTCTTTTTCTTTAAGCTAGTTGTCAGTAAGTTATTCAACAATGTTTCAACTTCATCACATTTCCTCATCAATTTTCTGATTTTTTTTTAAATCCCAACAAAAAATGTTCAACTTTTGACAAAGGAATTAGAAACCTGGTAATTCATTTCATCGACAAGAAGTGCACATGTTACATTAGTATTAACCCTTTCACCACTGTAGACCATAATGCACTCATCGAGATCAATGCATGGTAGAGTCTACTAAAGTTACATAGGGGTGAAAGGGTTAATGACAATGTGTATGATGGTAGTTGCACTAGAATTATTTTTCTAAACCAATGTTTTTTGTTCAAGTGTATATCCCTTTCACCACTGTAGACCATAATGGACACATCCAGATCAACGTAAAGTAGAGTCTACTAAAGTTACATAGGGGTGAAAGGGATATATAGTAGACTGGGTATAAACCTGACAAAAATACAGCAAACACAGCTATAGGCTGAGGCATTGTCTTCATTCCTCTCAGCAACCATTTAAGGATCCAAGTACCACTGCCAAAAAACGTAACGAAGTATTGGACAATGTTTTTCTGGTATGACTATAGTATAGATTAACTATTTCTGAAAAGAAACCCATACACAGTGTACCTTGCAGGACTTTTATAAGAAAAAGTAAATATGAAATGAACAAAATATGTTTAACAATAAGTGCTCTTAATGAAAAAAAAAAATTAGAGAGGTAAACCTGGGATTGGAACCCTGAACTTCAGATTGTTATACTAGCCCTCTAGCCAACGGAGCTCCCTGGTCAACAGAAGTGTTCTGGACCAATTGTGCTACAATTATATCAAAACAGAAGTTAATAAGAGGTTACTGTATAAAGGAAAACCACGATGCATTAGGAGAGGGATCCTTAAAGCAGACTTTCCATAATCTGGTCCTAGTGGTATACAGTTTAGACGAAGTCCACTGTCCATTTTATGAAGCAAATATTTTGCAGCCATAATTAAATTTAGAAGATAATGATACAAATTTGAGAGAATACAATTTTCACACAGTCTTTCATCTCAGAGTATTCCCTCAGGACCAAACTCATGAATCCATAATATCAGAAACGTCTGACACAAGAAAAGAGACAACCTATTGTCGCGGGTGCAAGGGAATTCCACTTAACGTAGAGAAAGGACAACTGTCAGCATAATGCCTGTGCTTTTGTTCAGATTCTACCGACGCTAGCATTTATTTCAATCTGACATTTACATCAGTGTTACCACCAAATTTGACAAGTACATTCGTGTACAGACTTTCTTAGAACATTTATTTTTCAGATTGGTAATTTTTGATTGTGTACTATTTTTTTTTTTCTTTTTTTTTCTCATTTTTTTTTTTATTAATTCCAGACAAATCATATACATGAGGAACCGTCCGAGGATGGAATACATCAGCTACGGTCCTTTACATTAATGATTGTATACTAATTGATATAGCCTAACCAGTGAAATGTTTATCTACATAAATCCATTTCAATGGCTGTGCTGTATGAACCTTTCTATTTCCTAGAAACTGTCTTTTGTGAAAGTTGATCTTTATATAATTTTATTTTGCTGAAGGACATTTTCCAAATTCAAATATTTAAACCATCTGGTAAAATAGCCACCTCAAAAAACATATTGCAACATTAAAGGTTTTGAGATCCTTGTGTTTGTGATAGATAGAAAAGCCGTCCTTCTGATAAGTCCATCTGAAAACAAAATAGTTGCTATGGAAACCAGACGGTAAAAACGACCAATGACAGACCAATTCTGTCAAATTCTATGGAATTAGTCCTCAATATTTATACCCATTAATGCAATGGCTCTATCTCTACTTCAGCCCTACTCAATGTTACCCAACGGGGCAATGAAAACATATCCTCTACTTTATTGACCATAAAACGCATTCTGGTCTGGAAAGCACACTCATCAATATTCACGAATGTGAAGCTTAGACGTTCCATGTGAAAATATAAAATAGACAGGGGGAACATGAAACAGACTCCATAGGATGGTATGTAAGTATTCTTCAGCACAACATATCCATAAAGGTCGAGGGTCCATTCACTAATGTCCCCTTACTCAGTCCTGGAAGCTCTCGTGTCTACAGTAGCATGCAGAGCTCGGGGGTTTCTCAAAGTAATCTGGAAACACCCCAACCTGCCAACTCTCTTTTTTTTAAAAAATAGCGATTTTTATATATTTTCTTCATTTCACAATTTAGACATCAGGTATTTTTTTATTAGTAAAAATTACAGCTCACAAAGGAGCTTGTTGGCAAATAAACAAGTTATCCATTCCCTATCTTCAAACAACTTATATGTATGCATTTACTGTATCACGTTTATATTTCGCGGGGTTATTAATTTCGCTGTATTCGCGTTTTGACTAATATCCTCGAATTCTAAACACCAGCGAAATTATCGAAAAAGTTTGCCACTTTTACGGACCTTATCACAACATGTGAAAATATTTATAACCCAATGCTGTTTTGCAAGCTTAAATGAACTGGGCAGTCCATGTAAAAACAACATTTATATATAAGTGGCCACAACATATGTACACAGTAGATGTTAATTTATTTCAATTTACTCCTACAAAGGTACATACACATTTGATTTTCCTCCGAGTGAAGTCGCTGGCGGATGACGACGCTCTGGATCAGTGTTTTCAAACGGTTTACCTGTATTTCGAGGTTTAACCCTTAAATGATGACACTCAAAATACTTTGCACGACACATGGGATTCGGGTGCATAGCGAAATTATACCCCCGCGAATATGTACTGATTACAAAACCGCAAAATATTGACCCTGCGAATTTAAAGCGCTATACAGTATTTGTTTTGGAAATGACATTCCTTTCATAAGGATATGTTACAGTGCTCTTCTGCCATTGTGTGTAAAATGTCCTGCTGTCAGCTGAATAGATAAAGAGTATTTTCCCTTAAATTTTCTGGAACTGATCTTTAGTGGTATACCGAATGCCTTTGGCAGGTCGTTACTACAACTACTGTGGTAGGTTCATGCGCTTGCTTTTACAATCTGCCAATTAGCGCCTGTTTACGATGGGCAACAGTATTGCAACCCACATCAAGTTTATGGTTTCATCAATAAGTGTACACAGGCAGAATAGATTGTGTGTTTTATGAAGTGTGGGGTGACATAGAGGAAGTGGATGTGTCTCTTCTGGCTTGGGAATTTGAAAACCTTATTGGGACGTTAGAAGGATTCCAAGGGAAGCATAACGTACTCTGTAAATCTTAAATTCATCTTGGTAAAATACAATTACAGCAGTTTGAAATGTCAGTATAACAGTCTGGTCATTTCAAAATTAATACAAAAAAATAAATGTAATATCCAAATTTCTATAAAACCTAATGAAGAGGGATGTATGATGGTTTCACATGAGCAGATAGGCAGACATGCCATTTTTTGAGTGATGGCCCTTTGAGGATTTGGGTGCAGTGTCCTTTCAATATCTTGGGTAATTGTTCAATTTTATCATAGAAGAGATGGTTAATTAGCATGAAAGATTAGACAGGTAAGTTTGATAAACGTCTATTATCTGAGCGTAATTAGTGGAGTTGTAGCCCTTTATGGATTTAGACAAAGTGTCCGTTCCATATATAGAATGAACACTGAAGGATTGACATCAAACTTTATAAGAAGGTAAATTACTTTGAAAACAGGACAAACGTATAGTAACTAATTCTTTTAACCTGACATCTCCTTGACCAAGTGTTGTTATTTTTCGGGTCCATCAGAAATCAAATATGGCTGCCAATGCTGCCATTTTGAAAAACAACTATTTCAAACTTAAAGTAAAGTTCTAATGGGGCAATTTAACTGAAACTTTGTAGGAATGAACACCTCATGGTCCTGACAAAGTGTTGTTATTTTTCGGGTCACTGAGAAAATCCAATATGGCCGCAATTGCTGCCATTTTGAAAAAAAATATTTCAACCTTAAAAGTCAAGTTCTAATGGGCTAATTTAACTGAAACCTTGTAGGAATGAACAACTCATGGTCCTGATAAAGTGTTGCTATTTTCGGGTCACTCAGAAATCCAATATGGCCGCCAATGCCTCCATTTTGAAAAAACAACTATTTCAAACTTAAAGTCAAGTTCTAATGGGCCAATTTTACTGAAACCTTGAAAGAATGAACGATTCATGGTCCTGACAAAGTGTTGTTATTTTTCCGGTCCATCAGAAATCAAATATGGCCACCAAAGCCGCCATTTTGAAAAAAATATTTACTAGGTCAAGGTCACCGTAACATTACTATTTATAGAAAATTGTCAAACAGTGAGATACATTTTCTGTGGCAAAGGGCATGCATGTGTTACACACTTCTCACTGACCTCACACAGGTGAAATACATTTCTTTGTATGACAAATAATGTACTATTCTCCTTTGACATCATTATTTCAACAACAACACCATAATACTGTAGGAAGCAGGTGACCGTTAAGGCCCATGGGCCTCTTGTTATTGAAGCCACACAAGAAATTTTTCAAACAACCAAAAACGATCAATCAGCAAAATGTTATCAGCTCACGGTTGATAGCGGTAGTGACAAGTTATGTACTGCCCTAGAATTTCTCCCTCTAGCTACCCAGTCTGCCTTTGGCGTCAGTATCACCCCGGTAGTCCTAGTACGGTACAAGTCGAAAACAACGTAGATCAATTTGATCCCGTCTTATATGAAATGCAGTCGAACAGCTAAATGTCATATCAAATTGTTTCGTCCTTTCAAGCCACGTATGGTTTCCTGTCTAATTCATCATTCAATTATGGCAGCTTCACATTCCGGAAGATGTAGAACCTCGACATTTAGCGGCTCTCCACTTCGAGCTAGTAAAAAAGATGGCTGCCGTAGACTCACAACTGAGCCTGCTCACCGCGTCTAGACATTATTCTTCCGCGTTGATGCGTCAGAAAATTTGATATCTTATTGATTCCATCAACAAAAATTAAATATGACACTTAAAATATGGTGTTGTGTTTAGTTTCTACTTAATTTGGCTGTATTGAACTATCAACTTACCCAATCATGTTGTATGATGGTCTTTCTATGACGGACTATGTGTTTTATATTACTTCAATACGTAGACTTGCACAAGTTCCAGAACCTGGGGCAAAGTATCAGAATTTGTATGAATAATATACCATCCGGAGACGGGTAACGCCAACCTCGTCTCGGCGAATTTCTATATAGCACGGATACTATGTTTTACGATGTGTAATTTATTATCAACGCATTGATTCCAAATATATTGCCACTTTGACTTTAAAAATGTGTTTTTAACAGTTCAATATCCGAAGGATACAAAACAATGACATCAGAATTGTTTGTTGTGGGATTGGATAGAAACAATATTGTTGCAAAGGTGCAATCAACAGGTTGCAAGTTGACGAAGCTCTCTAGAACAGTCAGGGGACACCGTCTGGTTTTATGTGTTAAAGGGCAAGATAGATATCATAGGCTTCAGCAGAAAATATTTATGTATCATTTGGTAGGTGGCATATGTTTAAACCATGGCTGCGATGACCTTTTGTTTGATTTATAGGATTTAACGTCCTATCGACCTTATCATCATCTTTCGACCAATCAATATGGAAGTATTGAAAGTTCTAATGAACGAAAGGTGTAAGATTCAGTTTCAGATTTAACTGTTCCGTGAACTAAAACGTTAACCTCGGGTAAATTCAAAAGCCATGTATTAACTTCAACTATTGCGAATGATTGGATAGTGCAAGTCGTAGACCTTGGAGGCTTTCAGTATCCAATAATTTAAGATATTATTTTTTCGCGGATCCATAAACAACGGATCCATAATCAAATCTAAATCTTAGGGTTGAGATTCCTTTTCTATCACCCTGTTCACCAATTGTGTAGCATACACATAATGTATAATGTAATTTTTACATTACAGACTAAATGCAGGGGTGACGTGACGTCATTGTATTGTGTATGTGAGTCATACAATTGGTATGAATAGGGGAATTCCCCGTCTTAACCCTAAGGTGAGACAAGGTTATCTCAAACCGCTGATAGTGTGTATACGCCTATCAAGGGTTAGAGAAAGACATTTTTTGCAACAGACCTACATAGTAGATTAGAATTGTAGTGATGTTTATCGTTTCGTAAAGATATTCGAGATCTGTTAAATCATTATAAACAGTTTCTCTTGTTTGCTAAAGGTCAATGCAGTCTAATAACAAGTGTTAACTGTAAATGGTTCGCTGCATGCTATGTATTGAGGATGGTGTTCGCTTTTCAATAAATAAGAATGGTTAATTTATGAATGACCGATCCGGAGACGGGCAAGGACAACCTCGTCTCGACGGTTTTTGTGTAATACTGGGATACCATTAACTGATTTTAGGTTTTTCAGAGTGTAATTTGTTGTCTACGCATTGTTTCTAATCTATTGCAATTTTGACGTTATAAACCGTTTTAACAACGCTTTAAATTATGTAAAAATGAAGTTTCAAATCAACAGGTGGATGCAATAAAGCCGCTTTAGCGGCGCGATCTACCTTTTCTATTACCTGGTATCCCCACGTGGCCAGGGGAACCAAGCATAATGTTTGGTGTTTATTTGTTTTACGTCATATCAACAGCTAGGTCATTTAAGGACGTACCTCCGTGTGTGTTGTGTATGCGTTCATGTGTATATGTGTGTGTATGCGTTCATGTGTATATGTGTGCATGGTATGTTGGTGCAATTGACTCCTTGTGATAGCGCGGATCTTATGCCAACTGTACAGTGCTACATGTATCCCACTGAAATACCATACCTAAGGCACCTAGCACAGCGTCCTACCCGTTCACTTTATACTGACAACGGGTGAACCAGTGCAGTTGATGCCATTCCCCTTAATGCTGAACGTTAGGCAGGGAATAGCAACTACCATTTTAAGGACTTTGGTATGTCCATGCTTGGGGACAGAACCCATTGCCTTCCTCACCTGAGCGAATGCTCAACATTAAAACCAAAATAGTTATTGCCATGTAAGCTGTTAGGGAATGAAAGTATGTAGAAGTAGAAAGATTAAAGATTAACGAAAGATTAAGATCCAAAGTAATGCAATGGGGGCAGCAGACTTATTTTCGTCGCTTTTGAGTCCCCTAGTAGAGGGCACAAAAGCAAATCCCTAATTCTGCAGGGGGTAACCACATATATGATACATGCCGTGGGTAACAGGTGTATTCTTTTCTCGATTCCCGACCTGCAGGGGTGCAATCATAATGTAATGTGACATTAAGAGGTAATAATATGTAATAATAATAATAATTTACTAATTGAAATATTCGCAATTTTATTGTTACGAAGCCTCTGTAAAAAAAGGAATGAGAGTAAATAATTAATTTCGGTACATCATTTGATTTTAAGTGTTCAAGGGCGAGATATATTGCGAAAAGTAAGGAAACCAAGATAAGAAAATATACATATTAAATTATTTTTTTTGACCAGAAGGGAGAGGTCAAAACATACATTGTTTTGGATATATCACCACCTCTGCCGTTTATTTTTCTGGTAGAAACGTGACCCCAGGACACGAGGTAAGAGTTCTCTTATAGCGAGGCCGTCTGCGTGAAATGCCAAATGGCTTAACAAGTGCGCATGGTTTAATACGATGTACGCTGTCATATAAGAACATTGTCGTAGCCTTCCGCTCACAGACTGAGTCTTCCGTTCAACAGCTAACAGCCTAAGAGCGAAATAACAACTTCCCAAGATTGCCAGTGGATATTTGAGCATTCCTGTTGGGATTCATTATTTGCGCGCCACTTTGCAAATTCATAATAATACAAAACTTTTAACATGTGGCCTCGTTTCGACGTGAAGCAAACCTAATGAACAGACATTGAACTATACGGACTCTAAATTTGATAAAGCACTCATCTGTGCCATTTTTGCTCTCTTAATGATATCCATAAAACGCGAAATGAAAATGACATCACCATTTAAATTGTGGTCAAATCGAAGTGGTGTGGTCCTTTACATCGAGAACTACATAAGTGACATCATAACCACACGGCTCACAAATGAGCAAATTAACCAAATACATATTTTATCGTCAAGGGTAATAAAAATGTGTAAAATCGTGATATCAATGTTATCTTGAAACTTGTCATGAGATACAGATATAATATAGCTATAGATGGTGTAAATATACGAACTTTATTGGTCTGTACTGTCTTCCGCAAGATTCCTTGGTATTTAATGACAGTTAACACAGTTTACAGTCTGGAAATAATTCCAATCCAATATCGTAGGTCTGCATCACCTTTACACACTACTTCTTCCTAATGTCTCCCTTGACGATGCCTCACTGTTGGCCATTTGTTAAGAGTTCGCCCCTGTGAGGAAGGCTTTGGGTTCTGTCCCCTGGCCGAGACATACCAAAGTCTTTAAAAATGGTAGTTTCT
>JAUMHH010028214.1:0-10437 GCA_032359455.1 Chlamys rubida
ATCTAATGCGGTGGTGTAGTGGGTTAAACCGATAGGTACTCATTAACACGTGTCAATATGTTTGTCGTCGATGGATCGAACCCTGCTGCACTCTCACTTTTTTTTTAAAGAAAATCATTTTTGTAGGTTTTAAATATCTACTTATCCAGCTTACAATTCCCTGTCAAAAATTAGAATGAATCAAATGAAAATTAAATAACAGACATTTCGTAAGTACAATAAAGCACACGGCAACCCATTGTTCATTAAATAACCACGCTGTGTCATATACTTCATGTAAGGTTTTCACATATATGCAGATGAAAAATTGGCAGTGACATTGAACGACACACAAGAAGATATACCTGACGACTGCCCCACGTAGGCCTCGAACCCGCGACCCAGTGTTGGAGGGCTAGTGGTAACAGAATGTCAGACGCCTTAGATCTTGGCCACCGCGGCCCGCCCCTTCAGTGGATGAAACATTAGAAAAAGCAGAACCCAAAATCATTGGCAAAATCACATTTTGATGAAGCTATTTTACCCATTTTTTTAAGATGTTCCGTTGTTTTAAATTATCTTTTCCCATTGATCCTTCTGACCATATGTTTTTAGTTTCGACACATAAGATTCCAAAGATGTTTTTTTGTTTGGGCGTATTGTTCGTCGAGCTTTGGCTCCAAGTATTTTGTGATAATAAATGTATTCAGATTTGTTGACTACTTTTCTATTTAATTTCGGTTATTTCTGTATACATTCGTTGGCATTCTCGGTTAGTTTTGTGGTGAATGATTTTAATTTATCTTCTGAAGCCTCGACATTGGCATGGCTTAGAATTTGAAAGCTGATATTTTCAAATGTATGCTAGTTTGCTTTATACAACTTCTATTTTGTCACATGGTCTCTGACAGAAGGACCATTATTCCGTAAAAATAGGAAAGTGTTCGCTCCCTTATGTCACCGGCATCATTACTGAATACGATTGACGATTTCCCTGGAGACGTACAAAAGACGATGCGCCGTGACATAAGCTCAACCTCGTACTGCAAGATAATAAAACAATATCTAACACATTTAATATATATACACATACAAAGTTTATTTTCAGACATTGAAACATTTTGAATTTTTAGTTTTCTGTATATGGTAGCCTAGCCCTAATTGGGGACCACACGGATCCCCGCATTTGTTTGCTAGTGACGTCACTGGGCTTTCACATGTATTTAATATATACGTGTACAAGGCCTAGCGTCAGATGGGCCCGAGGGCCGGTACAGTCAGTAGAGAGGGTCCCGAAGGCCGATAAAAGGAGCATCACACTGCATTCTATTACCGGGTCCTGCGGTAGGGCATACAAGGGTGAGGGCATACGTGTACACAGGGTTATTGGGGAAGGGCATACGTGTACACAGGGGTATTGGGGAAGGGCATACGTGTACACAGGGGTATTGGGGAAGGGCATACGTGTACACAGGGTTATTGGGGAAGGGCATACGTGTACACAAGGTCCGGGGCATGTAAAACCAATGGGCTATTGTTTGAGGGGGTTAATGTCCGCTTCACTAGGGAGTAGTTTCGTTATCCAGCAGACAGACGGGCCTGTACAATTACAGTGTTATAGGTGTTACGGAATGGACTGGGATTAGGGGATTAAGGGGGGGGCGGGGATTCAGGAGCATAGAAGTATTTGTACTGTGATGAGATAGATTTAACAAATACACAGTTATTTGAATTAACACACATGTGTTGTGACGGGTCACAAATTTACTGTAACGAGATATTAGGAAAATATTTACACCTACAAGAATCTGTCTACCTGTACGGAACTGAGGTATACAAAGTGGAGAAAGTGGAAAAAGGTCACTGAGCAGTGGATTACCTCCCTTACCGGCCCTCAACACATTAAGCATGCGAGCAGAATTCAGTTTCAAAGCACAAATGTATGAATAAATGATACTACACCTGGTACAACCCGTTTCTCATCAAAATTCACCCGTAAAAAATTACTGATATTGCATATGTATACGTAGTAGGAAACAAAAGCACGTGATGTGTCATGACAACTCTCCCGGTCAAGGTCAGGAACGGTCAAAGAATGACCTTATGTCAATTGCCAAACGTTAAGGTGAAAAATGTCAAAATCAATTTTTTATCTAAATACAAGACACGTAGATATCAAATATCTAATTTGCACCAAAAATGTAATCATAAATGTCTTCCCTGTGTAAATATTTAGTGATATCATGTTGACAAAGGGTCCAAAGGGCCCGTATGCTCACCTGAAATTGAACAACAAATACAAACGATATTTGTAAAGGTAATGTTGAGTTAGAGAGTAATGAGGTACATTTCGCAGTCATTAGCTGTTCAGAAGGCGAGTGTATATGGTTCATATTGTCCAATATAATAATGTCTTATATAATAATTAGACAAACTAAATAACTGTTAATTTCTTCCACAAGTATTTGTATACCCCCACCCACTATCTTCCTCGAAATTCCTGATGTTACGCTCACTAACGCTCTCTGCCCCCTGGAATATGTTATGGCAAATTTGAAGGCACGCGGTTAGCTATTTGATTAGTTTCCGGTGAAAAAAGCTTACCAATGGCTAGGCTGGAACGACACCGGGCTTCAACGACCCCGGGCCTCCGGGCTTCAACGACCCCGGGCCTCCGGGCTTCAACGACAACGGGCTTCAAAACCAGGAAATCTTACCGTTATGGTGCCGCACGATTCCTTTGATGTAAATCAAATAGTTGCTTGAATCATCCGCAAGGGGGCGCATACAAAGCTTTCGATTTCATCATGACATGTTACAGGGGTGCTGAGAACCTAAGTGTACGTAATCCCAGCAGTAACTGTGAGGATGACCCACTATACCTGTAAAGGTGTTAACACCTGGATCCCTCTGTAGATAGCCCCAGCCTCCGTATCAATTTGTTAACTTTGTACCAAGTCTCTCTTTCTACATCATTTACTCTCTCTCTCTCTCCTTCTTTAAGATCTTCCTTCTTTTTCCAGTCTTCCATTTAAATTCCCCTCCCCCTATCTAAAATTAGCCCTCCTCCGTTCTACCATGTAATTAGCCCCCTCCCAACACACTTCTACAGTCCCCCCCCCCCCTTCTAGTTCCTCTCCCATTGTATTAAACACTCTCTTTTCCTATAGCAGACCATCTTCCTTTAATCAATTATACAAAAACACACTTAGTTCTTTACTGGGTGGGAAGAGAACGTTACCTTTTCCGGGAAAATCTTTCCTGGTCATAAGTCGGTCAGTCAATACAGATAATGTAATCAATGTTCACTTGTTATTATACTTTAACCAATGGTCATTCAGGTTAGAAACACTCAGGTTAAATATTGACCAGTGGTAACTAAGATACTGACCAATGATCACTCAGGTTAAATATTGACCAGTGGTAATTCAGATACTGACCAATGGTCACTCGATCAGGTTAAATATTGACCAGTGCTAACTCAGATACTGAAAATGGTCACTCAGATTAAATCTTGACCAGTGTTAACTCAGA
Organism: Chlamys rubida; assembly: GCA_032359455.1. Classification (NCBI taxonomy): domain Eukaryota; kingdom Metazoa; phylum Mollusca; class Bivalvia; order Pectinida; family Pectinidae; genus Chlamys; species Chlamys rubida. Next base: position 3,514 of record JAUMHH010028214.1, read on the forward strand.
TACTGACCAATGGTCAGCTTAGAAACTGACCAGTATACTGGTACTGCTGCAGGTAGTCAAAAAACAAATTACAATCAAAATACATCATGTATGTATACAGTTGTACATACACAGAATACAATGCACTGATGAAAATACATTGCTACATTAGTAAGATACATTGTATGAAAATGTACCACAAGAAACGTCATGAATCAGATACGGTTACCGTGGTAACACAACAGAACGAGATACACTGTATGGACCAAAACAGATCATTATCGACAGAGACCTTCTAAACAGGACAACCATATTAGGTATAGAAAACAGTGAACTAGCACATGTTCATACAATCAACTACAATGGTTTAACAACAATACATTGTCTTAAAAATTCTTAATTAAAATGTATAACATATATATATATATCATAGAAACTAACATATCCGACAAATTAGATGTACGATGATGAGATTATACTAACTGCATGCCACCTGTGTTCTGATGACGAACACGTAACCTGCACATATGTTTATGTAAGCTGTACATATGTCAGTAAATGTTACCTGCACATATGTGTATGTAAGCTGTACATATGTCAGTAAATGTTACCTGCACATATGTATAAATGCTACACAGGTGAAACACATATGTAAATGGTTGTAATACCAACATGTCTTTAATTCTACATTATCATCTCCTGCGTAAAATGTTTTATAAATAAAAAAATAATCATGATTTGTACATTAAAAGAAATAACCAATGTTTTAAACAATTTGATTTATACTACTAGGTCGCAAAAACTTCATGCACACATATGTGTACAAATTGAATACACATGTGTCACAAAACAACCTGCACTCATATGCCCGCTAGCTTTAAGTTGAATACACATGTGTCACAAAACCTGCACACATATGTCTGCAAGTTGAATACACACATGTGATCTTCACAAAACAACCTGCACACATATGCCCACAAGTTACATAAATACACATATTTAACATTTATTCTCAAACCTCTGAAACGTACCACAGTGGTTCAGTAGTAACCTAACCATGCCAGCAGGAAAGTCTGTTTAAACACCATGACTTTCAATCAGATCTAATGATAAATTAAACCTGAGAATATATCTAAAAACTAAGAGAGAAAACCTCAAAAATGAGGGGAAATGAAGATGTACAACTGTAGTAAGGAGCACCAGTGTCTCTGCTCATGTTAACTGTTCGTTACTCTGTACACACACTATAGGTCATTAGTCACCGGTAATTGTCAATCAACAAAACAAATAATTAATTGATTTAGAAGGGTAACAGCCACTGTGTTAGGCCGTACACATACAACCGCTCCAGACACGTCATGTATATGTCTGTGGTTACATGTACGGTAACCCACACAAGGTGTGTATGTATCTATGGTTACCTGTGTGCATGGTAACAGGCACTAGGTGTTTTTGTGTTAATGGTTACCTGTTTCTATGGTAACTATAATTATGTCAGTATGTCTATGGAAGCCTTGGCTGTGTGTATCTATGACAACTAAAGGTGTTTGTATGACAACCATAGGTGTTTGTTTACCATATAATTGGTTGTCTATGGTAACCACAATGTGTGTATCCATGGTAACCATGATGTGTATGTGTATGGTAAGCACTATGTGTGTATCCATGGTAACCATGATGTGTATGTGTATGGTAACCACAATGTGTGTATCCATGGTAACCATGATGTGTATGGTAACCACTTTGTGTGTATCCATGGTAACCGTGATCTGTGAAACTATGGTTTTATAGTTTTGGATATCTTGACATGGTTCATACAGATATTTCAGGACAATATTCAAACACTTTTTTAAAATAACTTTCATGTGTTTTGAGAAACAAAATTAAAAAAATAAAATAATCAATATTTATTGTAGTATTTTAAAAAGTATAGTTACATATCAGAAAATTAAAATAAATCAAAATATTAAAAAGGATCAATTAGCTGTTTATGATATACTAATATCAACACAAAAGTTATAAAACAATATTGCTCAATCTTCTTTTGATAAATGCAGGAGCATATATCATGTATTCAATGAATATTGAGCAAATTTTAGCACTTTACAAGGAAACATCTATTTTCCAGTACTTTTCAAGCACTGATCTCAAATTAAGCACTTTCCTGGCCTCTGTGAACTATTAAAGAACAAAACATGTGTTTGAATATGGAAACTATATGTTTGAGAGATATATATCTCCATGGTAATCATTGTTTGTCTGTCAGTAGTATCCTTGTGTATCTATGGTAACCATTTGTCTGTCAATGGTATCCTTGTATGTCTATGGTAACCATTTGTCTGTCAATGGTATCCTTGTGTATCTATGGTAACCATTTGTCTGTCAATGGTATCCTTGTGTCTCTATGGTAACCATTTGTCTGTCAGAAGTATCCTTGTATCTCTATGGTAACCATTTGTCTTACAATGGTATCCTTGTGTATGTATGGTAACCATTTGTCTATCAGTAGTATCCTTGTGTGTCTATGGTAACCATTTGTCTATCAGTAGTATCCTTGTGTGTCTATGGTAACCATTGTTTTGTCTGTAGTATCATTGTGTGTCTATGGTAACCATTTGTCTATCAGTAGTATCCTTGTGTGTCTATGGTAACCATTTGTCTATCAGTAGTATCCTTGTATGTCTATGGTAACCATTTGTCTATCAGTAGTATCCTTGTGTGTCTATGGTAACCATTTGTCTATTAGTTGTATCCTTGTGTATCTATGGTAACCATTTGTCTATCAGTAGTATCCTTGTATGTCTATGGTCACCATTGTTTTGTCTATCAGTAGTATCATTGTGTCTCTATGGTAACCATTTGTCTATCAGTAGTATCCTTGTATGTCTATGGTCACCATTTGTCTATCAGTAGTATCATTGTGTCTCTATGGTAACCATTTGTCTATCAATAGTATCCTTGTATGTCTATGGATACCATAGCTATATGTTAATGGTATTTTTTTAGTTTCTACTGTAACCCATGTGCGGTAGTTGCGGGTTACCATACCAGACAATGAATGTTATAGATCATTTGTTTTGTTTCTTTGTTTACTGCAAGTCAAGTTGTCTGAATAATATTTGTTAATTTAGTACAAAATCATGCACTTTCTTGGTGTCTGATAATATTTGTTAATTTAGTACAAAATCATGCACTTTCTTGGTATAAACATTCCGACCAGTCATAAACGTTGCTAAGTACAATAATTCTACACACTGCCAAAGTGTTAGATTAAATCAGCATTAAACACCATCAGTAACCAATGAATCAAAGATAAACTGCATTAACCCCCCTTTGAATGTCCACCTAATAAAGTAGATAGATGGCAGCACAGTGTATGACAAAGTTAATATATAGCTGCCATTTTCTCTAAGGTTTCCATGGCAGCGGGTGTATACAAGCCCGATGTGATGCCTACGTATGAGGTATATTCTGTGAATAGATCAACCTGAGATTGTGAACCACACCCCTACCTAGCTTAACCCTTTCACCACTGTAGACCATAATGGACTCATCCCGATCAATGCATCGTAGAGTCTACTAAAGTTACATGGAGGTGAAAGGGTTAAGAGGCCATCTGGGGGGACCCATGTCTGACTCCAAGGACACCAGGGTGAGGTAATGGAGATGGGGCAATGTAGCAGCTTTGCTTGATTCCTCAATGGCTTACAGTAGGGGCTAGACATTTCATTTTTTCCTCAGAAGGCTAACATGAACGGCTATTGAGCAACCTCACTTGACCCCGAGATACCTAAAACAAGAGGCTATGAAATAACCCCTCTTGACCACCAGATGGCTGACGTGGAGATTTCTGGTGACATTGCTGGACCCCCTGATCACATTTAACACCAAGATGGCCGACATGGGGGCGATCAAATGACCTTGTGGACAGCTTAATAGCTAGCGTTAGGGGCTATTGAGCAAACTTTCTTGACCCCGAGATGGCTAGGTAATACCTGGAGCTGTCTAGAAACTTTGTTTGACCACTGAATGGCAGACTTGAGGCATTCAAGTGACCTCCATCGAACCCCAAATGGCTCAACATAGACGGTCAGGGCTAAACCACACATTGTGGCCAAGCTTTCGTTTTTTTATTCTGCACTGGCCAAAAAAAAATTCAGGAAAAATATTTTGAATGTTAGTGCCCTGAGCAGGTAGTTTCCATGGTAACTGTTTGATAAATTAGGTAAAAATAAAAAGCTATGGCAGTGCTTCAGGATGGATTGACAACAGTAAACTGTTCTGTTCCCCTCCAAAGTCTATACCCCTGAAATAAGGTACACAAGATTTACAATGTAACATTCACATCATCATGGGCTCAGATGTTTCTAGAAGTACCCACTTAAAATCATTTTAAAATAACCTTTCATCAGAACAACTTTGTAAATTTTAAAAACCCACTTTCAAATTAAAAATGTGTCAAAAAAGACCTTTTTCCCCCCCTCAACATTTTCATTGTTATTCTCTGAAGAATTTAAAAATTTAATAACAGGTTATATTTAGCTATGCTGTTCACCTATCTATTATAAAATAACAACACACATTTATAAAAGTCAAATGCACGCCTTAAGGTAACAACTGTGAGAAGGATAAGTCCCATGCCCCTACCATAGATCCATTTCTTCCATAAGAAATTTGAGTTAGTGATTAACGTTACCATGACAACAGTGTCAGACAAACTAGTGTTAAAGGATCCAGTGGACAGTCATGAGGTATGAAATGTAAACTAGAAAATATATTTCCATTTTTTTTCTTCATATTTTAGCGGGTTTTCACACACTTGCTGCCCAGCTAAGGTGCGTACAATGTAAAAAAAAATCCTAGTCATGCAAATAATTTAAACCTGTCACAGACATAAAAGTTTTGATATCTCTCCATAAAATTACGAAAACATAAAAACGGGTTAAGATCCTGAGTGTGAACCGTTTACTATGGGGCATCACAACCTAACTATTATAATTTCTGCCATTTATCAACTAAAAAAGTCAGCTAATGTGGCCCATTTGTTTATAGCTTTCAGTGTAGCAGGACATTAATTAAATCTTTGTTATGAAAATATATACAATATTGTAAAATTCTTTGTTTATTAGTTCTTTTTTGAATTTATCATTTTGTTTCTTAATTTACAGAAGTTTGAAATTATTTTCATCAACATGCTCATTATGTGAAAGCATGTGCTGGCACACTTAACTAAACCCTTTCACCACTGTAGAACATAATGGACTCCTCCTAATAAATGCATGGTAGAGTCCACTAAAGTTACGTAGGGGTGAAAGGGTTAAAGACCTCCCTACCACAGGCTTGCACGCCAGTGTAGAAGAGTTCCAATGGACTTTTTCTCGGGATTAGCTCAAACTGACTGTGTTTTGTCATTTGAGTGGTCTTTTAGATAGAGGTCCTTCTTCACAATGATTTTTTTTTTTTTTTTAAATTACAGGAACGATCTTTTTCAAGTGTTAATGTTGGTTTGGTGATTTTAAATTCCTTCATATTCATTCCAACATCCAAGATTTTTTAACTAATAAATTTTGATTTAATTTTTTTTTAAACATATTGCTGATCAACATATATACTTCAAACAAATGGGCCATTATAACTTTATATACCTACAATACCCCAAAAAACAGCAAAATAAATAAGGGGAGGTAACTCCAGAAAACAGCACTGAGGTATGGCGACAGTTAAAATTTATGTACAGTTTTCATGATACGTAATACACAGCTAACTCCCAAATCTGGTTACTCCCAACATCAATTCTGAATATAAAAATTCACCGGAAAATATGAACACACGGCCTGCCTTGATACTTGGACAATTAAATAATTCTATATTAAAAATTTCACACAGAAACATATATTAGATTAAAAGTTCAAGTTTCTGACCAAACTATTTTAGATGTTTCCCACTTACAGCCGACACATGTAAGTGTGAACGTTTCCTGACAACCAATGCGGAGGTAACTGGGAGCCGTTCCTCACTTACAACGTTTTTCAGTAAATATACAATGTTTCCCTGCACTTACAGCCGACACATGTAAGTGTGAACGTTTCCTGACAACCAATGCTGAGGTAAGTGGGAGCCGTTCCTCACTTACAACGTTTTTCAGTAAATATACAATGTTTCCCTGCACTTACAAGCCACTGTAAGTGTGGAAGTGACACTTATACACAACGTTACTCAATAAACAACCTGATCAAACACAATCCTCAAGTAAATACAGTTACAAGTCGGAGGTAATTCTCAGAAAAATCCTACCAATTATAATTTATACAAACTTCAAATGATACAAGTCACCTGATAGTTGTAATCCTTGGTGAGTTTGTCACGCCAATGAAACACAATGTGAGCCTCTCATGCCTTCATGTGAAGAGTATGTTGACAAAAGTCAGTTGATTTTCCGTCTAGTGATGTCAACCACGTCCCAGTTGTGACAGCGTTGCTAATATCCAGGCAAGTCACACTGTGTTGTGGACAGCTGAGGTTTGTGACAGAAGTCTGACCAGGGTTCAGATTTCATGTTTTAATTTTGATGTTTGTGAGAAAACAATCAGTACTGCCACACTCTAGGAGACTGGCCGTCACACTCTAGGAGACTGACCGTCACACTCTAGGAGGCTGACCGCCACACTCTAGGAGGCTGACTGCCACACTCTAGGAGGCTGACCGCCACACTCTAGAAGACTGACTGCCACACTCTAGAAGACTGTCAGTCTATCTAAGAATGTCCTGTCACATGAACTTCTACTAGAGTCAATTGTCATTCTAACACACCCTGGGCAGGTCTACTAGAGAGCCATGTGTCTTTCTATCACACCCTGGGAGTGTTCTATGACTACAAAGATCTACTAGAGATCTAGAGCCATGTGTCTTTCTATCACACCCTGGGAGTGTTCTATGACTACAAAG
>JAUMHH010028225.1:0-24646 GCA_032359455.1 Chlamys rubida
ATATTGCCAATGTGCCAACCTACCTTTATCAGAATATGTTCTTTATAATTTTTTTTGATAGAAAATGAAACAAAGCATTAATGTCAATGGGAAACATGACAATATTTTGATTGTTATCGGTAATTTCTGAGTGCAATATTGTAATATCAAGTAAATGAGTTATGAAACCTTTATATATGTGTGTATTTTTCATTTTTTTAAGGATTTTTCAAAAACCTGCATTTATTTTTTCATAATTTTGCTCGAAACGACTTATCAACGGCCGGTGATTAGAAATTAACAATTGAAAAATAAACAAAAACAAATATGTCACTTGCTTAAATGCCTCTAAATAAGATTTTGTGATAGAAACGCTCCTATTAAATACATCTTCCAAAATATTTATAGCTTTTGTCGACAACCAAATAAGGACAAAGAAACCAGGCCTCGGTTTCACAAAGCTTGGTTAAAGTTACCCAGCAGTTAGGGGGAAATTATCGATAAAACAGAAATTAAGAACATCTGATATTTTGTCACTACCAAAGATTTGATGAGACAGATAAGATCAATGTATTTTGATAAAAAAATTGCCTTGAAAGGTTTTTTAGTGGCAGTAATTTGAATGTTTCACTTACCACTTGTTAAAGTTAACAAATATCTGGTCAGGTATGTTTCACTACTTATAGGAACTCAGTATTCAATAAGAATAATTTAAATTCAGAGGAAATCTGCGATCAGTTCACCTTCTTCTCTGTATAACATTCTACTAAAACCCTGTGACAAACTTTGTCTTTGTTTGAAATGAGAAATAAAAAAAAAATAAAAAAAATGTAATGACGATTATGCGAAAGATAACTATTAAATACATGTCGTAATCTTTTCTTGCTCGTTCACAAAAGGCATTCGGTTACCTCTAAAGAAATCTTCATTGTGTCCATATCAATAGCATATAGACCGAATTAGTATATAATGGGGCCTGAAGAAATATAAGCTAAGTCTCTATATTTTTTTTTTATTAATTTCACTTTGTAATCAGTAAATCTTAATAATATTAGTTGCTTGATATTTTTTGTAAACCATGTACAGTGTAATTGAATTATGTCTTTGATATCCCATATTTATCCGAGCTACATACAGTAAGAAATATAGTGGCATTTCAATACAAAACCAAACCATCCCCTGAAATGTCAAGATCTAATGTTACCGATTTTTAATTTGTAAAGATTGGTTTGGTTTGGTTTTATTTTGTTTAAAGTCCTATTACCAGCTAAGGTCATTTAAGGCCGTGCCTCCATGTGTGTTGTGTAAGCGTGCATGTGTGAATGAGTGCCGGAGACAGGATATTTTGGTGTACTTGCCTCCTTGTGATAGCGCGGATCCGATGCCGATTTTATTGTGCTATCTCACTGAAATACCATGCCGAAGGCACCCAACACAGTATCCCGCCCGGTCACATTATACTGACAGCGGGTGAACCAGGTGTTGTCATTACCCTTAAGCTGAACATTAAGCAGGGAATAACAACTACCATTTTGAGGATTTTGGTATGTCCCGGCCTGGGGACTGAACCCATTTCTTCCTCCCATGGGCAAATGCTCAACATTAAAGCCAGAAGTGAGGTATTGCCAAGCAAGGCGCTAGGAGATAAAAGGTAGTTAGAAGTAGAAAGAAAGATAAAGATTCCAAATATTGCAATGGGTGCAGCCGATTTATTTTGGTCGTTTTTATGTCCCGAAGTAGAGGGCCCAAAAGCAAATCCCCAATTTTGCAGGGGGTTCCCACATTAGACGCCTCTTTCGATTTTCTCGATCCCCGACGTGCAGGGATGAACTTTGATAACATGGAATGTGCTCGGTCGGCCGGAAATATTATTCATGATAGGGGATGGGTTGAAAACGTTTCTATTTGTGCATAACAATTACTCACATAGGGAAGTACCATTTAAACATGTATTCATGTATATCTCGATTGCATTGTAAATGTTTGGAAACCCGACATTCAAAGGTGCTTTGCAAATACAATTTACGCTACATGTATTATATGTATACCGGTACGTGTGAACTGCACATGAATATAAATGTAATTTATAAGAATTTTATATCTATCTCTATAAATGTTTTGGAAAAAAGGTGAGGCTTTTTAGAAATATGAATGCATTTAAGCTTAGCAAGATAATAAACTGGGTTGATTTAAAATCGTATAATTGATTTTTTACATTTCTTGAAGTATTTCTATGATATGAAATAGGAATGGTATGTTTCATTATTCATTTCATTTCATATTCTAAATGTATCATTGATAAATATTTCAAAATATTTACTGCAACAAGACCAGAGCCTAGATACAAAGGGTTTGACATAAACGCTTTTCAAATGCAATATTTGAATGACTGATATTCACATAAATTATCACAATACAGTTCTGCGTTTTTTATCATATAGATAAACTCAAGCTGCTATAAAATGTGATCAAATTATCGAACAATTTAATGTAATGTGTGATGTCAGTCATTGTGATGTCATAAGAAACAATACGATGACGTCACTAGTGATTGCAGAAGCAAAATAGGAGGCGTTCTCCCTAACTTTATCCAAGGCCTAACTATCCCGAAATTTGGAAATTGTACACGCTTTGGTTGGCTATATGATAATCTGCATTCGTATCCATTAGTTCCTATTTTAATTGCTTAATCTTGATTCAGTCATATCGGTGCAAGTTAATACACATGAGTTTTAGTTGTCACATAAGTATGCATGCCATATGTTCTCATAGAAGTGGAGATGTCACAATTAGAAATGCAGGTCATAACGGTTTGTCACAGAAGTAAAGTCATCAGAAACGGTAGTTATTTACAACAGTTAGTCACAGAACTATAGTTGTAACATAGGAAAGACGATCGCGATGATATGTCACAGGTGAGCCGTTGTCACATAGTCAAGGGCATATTTCTTGTCACATAGGAAGCAGATCACGGCAATTTGTCACAGAAGACAAGTGTCACAAAAAGGCAAAGAACGACAATTTGGCACAAAAGACAAATTGTCACATAAAAAATCAGATCACGGCAATTTTTCACAGGTAAACCGTTGTCACAAATGAGAGTTGTCACATAGTCACAGGGATAGAGTTGTCACATAGAAAAAGAGATAGCAACATTTTGTCACAGAAGAACAGTTGTCACAAAGGAAAGCAGATCACGTCAAGCTGGCCATTACAATTTTTCACGGGAACATATTTATCACAATGGGAAGAAGTACAAGACAATTTGTGACTGACGTATAGTTGTAACATAGGCAAATCAAGGAAGTTCGTCACAAAACAGTTATCACAAAGGGAAACAGGTCGCAACTATTCAACTTCGACTTTATATGTGTAGGTTAAGATTAGATAAAACGCTATTTATTTTATGGTTAGTGTAGCATTTAACCTTTTTAAAGATGCGATTCATCAACATTCATACTCCAATTGTTCTAAAACATACATTGAGTTCTTACCGTTCGTTTGCTGAAAACCGCACATATTTCGGAGATTTTTTGCCGGGACGAATCGTCATTTTTGTAGTGTCCGTTCCGTGATCTTTGCCATAGTGGTCACTGTTAATTGACAAGGCGGATTTGTTTCTGTTGATCAACGCAGGCGTAAAACATCCTTCGGATCTCAAACTACCCGGAGTGTGGCTTCTAGAATTACCGATATCATCTTCTGAACCAAACTTTAACACGCGTTTCGATCGAAGAATCGTCAGTTGTTTTCCAAACAAAACATTTCCGCCATCCTCTGAGTGATTTAGATGTCTCTTTTCTTGTCCCCGCGAAAAATTCCTTGCTCGTTCCGAATACATTTCATGGTGATTAGGAGCAAAGAACCCACTTGAACTGGAATGTGTACATTCGCCGAGGTGTGAATTTGTACTTGTAATGTTAACATGCTTGTCAAATGATTTTACCCTCGATGCATCACCGACTCCCGGGAAACTGACATGGACAGTAGTAGGTCTCCGCCAAGTCTCCGGTGGTAAATTTGGCGGCCGGCGAACCGGTTCACTAGGAATTCGCGGCGGCCTTGAAACAATCCTCTCGGAAGCTCGCGCATGCGCGGATTTGCCTCTGAGATTTAACTGCATCAGGCGTAATTTCTTACTACAAAGAGTAGATCCGTAAGTTAGGGCTGTCTGACTTGGAGTGACCCCCAGGACATCCTCAATGTCGGCCTTAGCTCCTTCGGCGGCCAGCAGTTCCAGGATACAAACACAGTCGGCACTGACCGCCGCATGGACGGCTGTCCTTCCGAACCGAGTCTTCCAATTAACTGTGGCACCTAGAAGTACAAGAAGGTACACATTGTAGATATGTAATTAGCATACCAAATTACTACAAGGTAAATACTGACTAGACTACCGTATACTGACAAACGTTGTAATTATGTGTTCTTCATAAGTCATGATTCAGATCCATATATACACGAGTGTATAGCCTGAACACCAGTTCTGTGAGCAAATATGGTGTTATACATCACTACTTTAAAATATCTCGTAGCTTAACAATCTGCCAGTTCCACATTTCTTCAATTGTCAAAAGGTATTAATATTTTATAGCAAAATTGTGGACAATCCATTTTCATAATTATTAAAAAGATAATAATGTAGGCTCTGTCATTAAAACAAATTACTATCAGAAAATGTAATGGTAATATTACAATTCCTTTGTTTATAGTTTGTACAACTGAGTACGAAAATTTGACCCAATTTGAAACAATTTATATATTTTAGCACCTGTCTACAAAGATCGCTCATTGGAGTGATCATGAAAACGCATGTAATAAACCGGTTTTACATAAAAACTCCATTTGAAGGATTCTTTAATGACATTGATAGACATGTGATCTTTAATGACATTGATAGGCATGTGATCTTTAATGACTTTGATAGACATGTGATTTTTAATGACTTTGATAGACATGTGATTTTTAATGACATTGATAGACATGTGATCTTTAATGACATTGATAGACATGTGATATTTAATGACATTTATAGTCATGTGATCTTTAATGACATTGATAGACATGTGATCTTTAATGACATTGACATACATGTGATCTTTAATGACATTGACAGACATGTGATCTTTAATGACATTGACAGACATGTGATCTTTAATGACATTGATATACATGTGATCTTTAATGGCATTGATAGACATGTGATATTTAATGACATTGATAGACATGTGATCTTTAATTACATTGATAGACACGTGATCTTTAATGACATTGACAGACATGTGATCTTTAATGACATTGACAGACATGTGATATTTAATGACATCGATAGACATGTGATATTTAATGACATCGATAGACATGTGATCTTTAATGACATTGATAGACATGTGATCTTTAATGACATTGATAGACATGTGATCTTTAATGACATTGACGGACATGTGATCTTTAATGACATTGACAGACATGTGATCTTTAATGACATCGATAGACATGTGATCTTTAATGACATTGATAGACATTTGATCTTTAATGACATTGATAGACATGTGATCTTTAATGACTTTGATAGACATGTGATCTTTAATGACATTGATAGTCATGTGATCGTTAATGACATTGATAGACATGTGATCTTTAATGACATTGATAGGCATGTGATCTTTAATGACATTGATAGACATGTGATCTTTAATGACATTGACTGACATGTGATCTTTAATGACATTGACTGACATGTGATCTTTAATGACATTGATAGACATGTGATCTTTAATGACATCGATAGACATGTGATCTTTAATGACATTAATAGGCATGTGATCTTTAAGGAAGGTGTACTATCAAATTTCCAAAATCTCCATTTGCGTAAGAAGAAACAACAATTATTGTCATAATTTTATAACAATGTTAAAACGTATAAATGTTATATCTTAATAGTGTTATAATGTAATGATGGTATATCATAATAATGTTATAACGTATAAATGATATGTTTTGATAATGTTACAATGTAACAATGTAATAACCATACCTATTGTTGAATTAAGGCACTGAATAACTCCTGATACAAATCGTGCAAAGAAGAAGCCCTTTTAACTTTTAAATATCTTAAAGTGTCTTCCTTTCCTTATCTTCGTTAGTATCCGGTTCATATTTACACTGTGTTGCCATTTTATCTGAGCTTTACAAATGTACCTTATCAATCAGCGAAAGTTCATAGAGGTATGCATCATGTTTCTTTACCTTTTCCTTATAACATCCAACCAAATGAGTTTACACATCCTTTCACTCGTGAAAATTATCGCTTCATATAACCACACTACTCTTCTACTTTGCTCGTTTAGTGCCTTCGATTTGAAATAGGTGAACTCTTGCGAGGTTGAAATTTCGAACACGCAATATTCGATTTTTGAATAAATAAATGAAGTAAACTACTATTTGTCAAATAGTATGTATTGATTCCTCGCTATACGAAGTTTATTCTATGTAGACTATGTCAATTTCCCAGCCTGATGACTACAGAAAGGGTAGTGTTGATCGGGTGTCCTAATACAAATACAACATGTGATAGAATGTCTAAAGGTACTTACATTTGTATAAACAGTGTCGCGTTAAAATATTTATTTTTATTTAACAGAGTTAATCAACTTGTCTTTTTTATACTGGAAATAAATATCTAAACGACAATAACAAATATCTTAATGTGAAACAGACCAATATATAGCAACTATATGGCCAAAATATTAATCAGTAGTATTTCTATTGTGCAATTCATAAACTTGCTCAATGTCTCCATAACAATACACACACACACTCAACAACAACAACAACAACAACAACAACCCTTATTCAACGAACACGCATGTTTGGATTTATTAATAAAAGCAAAATACTATGGAAATGGATGCCTTGTTTTGAGTAGTAAAAAGTCATTTTATTAAAACCATATTTATCTTATACCAAGAGTCTGCAAAAATCAATAAATGAATATGTTAAGCGGTAAAAGTTCGCCGTACTACTGCTAAAACCTATACTTATGCGTTGGTTGTCTTTACAGTGCGACTATAGCTTAAATATATTATTTATGAAGCGAAAATCATACCTTGCAGAATGTTCATGGAAATTAAGTTAAGATACAATGATTATAATTGCAACGGGGTCAGTGTACGATTGGAACCCTGGATATCAAATCAATGTAAGTGTGCTGTTGTTCTAACTGAATGAGCTACATACCTAATCAATGGTAATACCCTGGCCTTATCGCACTACAGTTATATTCATAATGAAATTCTGGGAAACTGAATGTTTGTACAAATATACTATTGTGGAAATCTTTGGAGTTTTGCCTGCAGCAGGTCAGGAACCTTTAAAACAATATTTGTTACTTGGGTCAGAGTAATAGAAGTTTCACAAAAATCAATCATATTCAATATTTGGAGAGTAATATATCAGGATTAGTAAAATTAAATCGTTTGGTCTGTCGGTAGAAGCAAATTATACGTCTACCCATATTTGCCTTGCAGAATAATGGTTTAGTGTGTGATATCAATGCATCCGTTTAAGGTTTTATTTTCAGGGTTGATAGCACTTAGTCTTCTGTTGATCATGTTTGATGATTAGCAATAAATGATTTTTTATTTATAAATACTTAATTTGAAATCAGTTTGTGAAAAGAGTGATATTCACTCTCGACTCACTGGCGTCAACATCACACTTGAAATACAATTATCAAAGTGAAAATATGTGTTTTCTCAACATTGAGAAAAGTCATATCTCTACCATTAACATTAAGAACTGAAGTACTTATTTAAATCTTAGGTGGGTCGATGCAGAAAGCCAATTAAAGTAAACATTTGTACTTCATCATTTAGCTATTTACGCCATATCTGGACAGCATTTAGCCATTTCCGCCATATATGGACATTATTTAGCCATTTACGCCATATATGGACATCATTTAACCATTTACGCCATATCTGGACATCATTTAGCCATTTACGCCATATCTGGACATTATTAAGCCATTTACGCCATATATGGACATCATTTAGCCATTTAAGCCATATCTGGACATCATTTAGCCATTTACGCCATATATGGACATCATTTAGCCATGTACGCCATATATAGACATCATTAAGTCATTTACGCCATATCTGGACATCATTTAGCCATTTACACCATATCTGGACATCATTTAGCCATTTACACCATATATGGACATCATTAAGCCATTTACGCCATATATGGACATCATTAAGCCATTTACACCATATCTGGACATCATTTAGCCATTTACACCATATCTGGACATCATTTAGCCATGTACGCCATATATGGACATCATTAAGCCATTTACGCCATATATGGACATCATTAAGCCATTTACGCGATATAGGACTAAAATTACAGTTAGTGGTTAATCTGGTTTGTCTAAGTGTCCATCACTCATGTTCCATTAACCAAGATGGTTGTGTAACATTTATCATAACATACTCTACTAGGTCAGCTGTTATATTGCATATCAACATCAACGAACAGTGGCGATTTTATACATCTGTAAATGCAGTGAAAAGGGACCATATCGATACCTGACCTTCATACCATCTTATGATATCTTACTTTGTATTTAAGGGTGGTCGGGTGGCGTAGTGGATAACGCACTCGTCTTTTAACCGAGGCAACCGTGATTCGACTCCCCGATCGGACGTGAATAGGTATGGATTCACTTGTTTCATCATTGTTGCCAAATAAATAAAGTTTATATTTTATATTGTTTATATCTTACATGATTCTACGACCCTGTTTGACCGTTTGTTCTGCCTGATTTAGCAAATCTGATCCGGCTTAATATTACAGGATTTAAGTTGACAGACATAGTGCTATAAGTGCCGTTACCCAATTGAGACGTCAGCATTAGTATGACGTTATCATGTTTAATGCCAATTAAGACTGCTGATAAAACGTTTTTATAGTTTCTTAGACTTATCTTTCACTATATAATTTATATATTGTTATTCAAGATTAAAATGAAGACATCAGAATTAAATGGCAATCGATTTAAATCAAATCCCATATAAATTGTTTTTTCAGTACATTGACGAATGTCTTGTAATTTCTTATACATATTACTGTAAAATTATCATTGATGTCACACATCTATCAAAATACTTTTCACTTTTAGTTCTAAGCAAGAAACTGAAAAATGTAAACGGAGAAATTTTCGCTGCAGATTCATTTTCGTCTTTTTCGCCTTCTAAAATGAAGGCGAATTTATCATAACAGCGAACATAAGTCAACAATATCGTTTACATAGTAATTAAATGTGAAATGCGAAATTAACACTGGGCGAGGTAGGATTTTACTGGCGTAGGACGAAAGTTGTACTGGGCAAAAAATCCCCGGTATACAGTGATTACGAATATAAACAATGCTTCCTGACAACCTTTATAACTAACTGGTATTGTAATATAGTGAGCAAAACACATTTACAACTATAGAAAATAGTCTACCAGATTAAACTATAAAATATATAATCCAGTGAAAAATCATGAGGACAAAACTGGGGAGACGAAATGTTTATAACTGCCCTGCACTTTTCAATCACTAGACATAGAGAATGCAATCGGTTTGTTAGAATTGAATTTCATTTGGTCAATTGCCTGCAATCATGACGTCACCTATCTGATTGTGACAACACTGAATGTGTTGATTTAAGTCCTTCCAACACGACTTTAACAGCAAGGAATCACCTAATAAGCATACTTTCTCTATCAAAATGTAAGTATAAGTAGTTTCTGTCTGAGCCAATGGTGTTGTGTGCCGATAACACACATTGCTTCCTTGCTGACTATCGGGCTATATTAGGTACTGTATACCAGCAATAGCAATGTGTTGTTTATTAGGACAACAACACAATTTGCTAAAACAGTCATAATATAAATTAAAGCCATTCATTTCAGGAAAATACGTCGGTTAAAACCGATACATTTAACTGTGGTGCGTAGACGCTTGAGTTACACAGCTGGTCGTTATAATGACCGTGAAATTACTTCGACATGATCGAAGTTTCTCAGGCAGAATACTCTGGCATAGTGCATTGGTCAACCTGATACTTCAGTGCAAAAACATTCTGATATTTCAAAAAAATGTTTTCAAAAATGACGTCTGAAGTATTAATATAAAGATATTCCACTTTTGCTAAATCAATTCAATTTATGATATAATATTAACGGCAGCAGTGTGAAAATAATACTATTAACATTATATATGAAGAATCAATACATACCTTACACCATTTGTAGATTACAACACTGAGCCAGTCAGGCAGGCCAATCTACCTCAACCGACTTTCTAACTTGAAATGATTATTATTTTCCGAGTCATTGAATTTCAACTATATAATATATATAAGTGGTGTTTGTACACTTTTCAGACAAACAATTGTTAAAGATTTCAATACCAATAATTGTGCAGGTCTCCCGAGCCAATAACTTAGGTTTATATATAGCATACCTGGTGATCTATGTATTGGCGGTATACGTCAGGTAAGATAACAATCTAGTATCCTCTTCTCAATATTGCTGTATAAAGGATTGAATTGAAACTTAACGGTGTCTTATTTCATCGCTATTCACAAATTGAATGGCAGTACAATACCCCTATATGCAATGATTAAACTTCAATGCTAGTCTCCTTTGATAAGACAAACTGTACCCACAGGAATATATACGCGAAAGTTGAGATCAATAAATGTTATTGTGTTCTAACAGAACAGGTAAATATATTGGATGAAATATATTGTACTTTGTAGGACACAGGTCTATTTAAATATTGTGTTTTGGGGACCGGTATATAGGCTGAGGATCATCTAGTATATCCTCTTTGTTCTGTTAACTTTTGAAGGCTCAAAATGTCCTGTATAATGAAAATATTTTAATAAATTGAAATTAAGGAAGATCTAAATATCCTGTATAATGAAAATTAGGAAGATCTAAAAGAGCAAACATTGTATCTATCTTATATCTCTGAAAATAGGGACCTGATAAATGTGTTGTGTTCTTGAAGCAGTGCTTAGCCAAATAAGACCATTTTATTTCATACCTAGGCCCAAACCATATCTGTATTTTCGCTTAAAAAAGGATAACAATTATGGATTTCTGGAGCCCTGATTACCTGTTACGAACTATCTCGAATACAACGTTTATCTCAAAGTGTTTGTTTATTGATTCAACGACTTGGACATTGGAAGTGATTTTCTTTAGTATATGATCCCGTCGGTGAATCAGTATATGAACTAAATACCCGTAATATCATCTAGTGTTCAGTGAGATTATATACATGTATCTAGCACTCTTAAATGACGTCAAAGGAAAAGTTCATGACCTTATCTAAGTGTGTAGCTGACTTTTCAACGAGGATGTTTTGGACCTGCTCTAGGTCAAACAATATCACTTACCTACAAACTATTAACTGGTTCAGGATTAATGCAAGGCAAGCTCTGAACTACGAAATATAATATTTATTGCTTTTATGAATGCAACCTGGTTCTGTTTAATTATATAATTTTTGATATATTTGAAAAAAAACATTGATAAGATTACGGAAGAAAAAATAATATATATACATGTATGAGTACTTAACCCTTTCACCACTGTAGACCATAATGGACTTTTCCAGACCAATGCATGGTAGAGTCTACTAAAGTTGCATAGGGTGAAAGGGTAAGTCTGTCACAGTATGCCGTTGTTACCCCCTACAGCTTCAGTGAAGTAATTGACTTGTTGTGTTGAATTTAATATAACGTTTTTCATTCTAGCCAACCTAATCATTCTTTTCCGCGGTGTTATCCCTGCATACCATTTAAAATCTGACCAGGCGTATTTTCGTTAGGAAATTAAGCCCCAAACGAAACATATGTCATTTATGATTAAATCAAGTGTTTTAACGTAGTCTGACACTTGTGTTACGTAGACGACAACGGCAATAATGTGATTGCATTTCGATACTGTTAGGATAAATTTGAGATACGATTCAAGTACACAGTAGTTATGTGATACTACAAAATACAGTAGCCATATGATAAAAATTGTTGGCATGAGCACTGTTTGTTTTCAATAACAAAATAGACTATTAATTCAAAAAGTATATGTGAGTTATTACGGTAATGATGTATCTAATAATTTTTAGTGAAATTAAATGCCCCCCCCCCCCCAAAAAAAAGACAAAACGTTAAACTTTTATGGAGTTCATAACTATTTTTCAGTTTTGGTTTTTCTTCTATCCCTCTTTTTGAGTCTCAGTTTCAACATATTTATTGCTTAAAATTCGTTTTTGACCCTTTTGGGTTTATGCTCAATATATATAAATACATGTTATGCTTACCTTTTAGCGACTAAATGAAGAAAACTGTGATGATATAAAAATGTTAAGCATTGTATCAGCAATCTAAGTGCTTAGGGCTGTTTTAAAAGCGCTCGATGGGTGTATTTGTAAACTGACTGACTCATCTGATAGTATACTATGAGTGGAAAGTAAACACTGGATCGAGGTAGGATAGGTTACGTAAAAGCCATTCGATCGGTCGAGGCAATATAAGTGAAAATTTTATTATTTAGAATTTAATATATATTGACCCCCACAGATGCTAAAAATGAGGAATACCTCCCTGTTTGTTGAAATTAAAAACATCGACCAGCTGTATCACAATCGAATGACAAAGGACTCCTGCATACTCGTTCTTTCTGTGGCTACTACTTGTGGACATTAAAGGAACAACATTTTTCTGTTGCCCTTATTGTAATATTATAGATATATAATTTTATCAGAGGTAAATGTTTTTCAGTGCCTCCGCTAGGGATTGAAACCCAGAAATGCTTTCTCGTTTACTAGTCTGGTCCTCACTCGAATTGGCTAAAAAGAGATTCTCTCTTACCAAGTAATTAGGAGGCTGGTAGTATTGTACAAGGGTGATATACTCTTCCTCCAGAACAAAACTGCTAGGGAGATTAATCCAGGGGGTTACAGTGATGCTTTTTAGAGTAAGACTGAATTTTTTGGCAATGTATCCGGGGGCCCAATAGGAACTCAAATGTAACAATTATGTTTTAGATGCCACCATTAAGTATTGAAACCAGGGCCCGTATTCATGAAACCGTTCTCAAGATCAAGCATCGATTATGTGCTCAAACCAGTTTTCTTGTAACTTACTTATAGAATCATGTCAGATGATCAAAACGTCAAATGTAAATATTGAAAACGGTATCTGACTTTAAGTCTTTTCAACATTTTTCAAAATCATATACGACCGGAACAACAAATTAGTCTTGAACACAAAATCCATGCTTTAGCGTGAGAAGGGTTTCATGAATACGGGCACAGGACTTTTACTTATCTGACGAATGAACAAGTACCAGGTAAAATAGTAAGCAGCTAGTATTTCACAAAGGGTAAAATAACAAACAAACAAAACTAATCAATGCCTTAAACCAAACAGACTATAAACAAACAAACCAAACACTATAAGACGAAAGGAAATGTTATGCAATAGAACAAACGGCAGACATAGTATATTATGCAATAAGAAATGCGAAGTCTGGTTTTTTTGTGATTATCATTTTCGCTATTTTAGTTCCTAACACATTTCCACAGGACCCGTTTTTGATTTGTAATTATAGAGGGTTCTTATTTAGCAAACAATATAACATTGCGCGAAATTGATCCAACAAAATACTAAAAAATAGTGTGGAGCCGAACCCACGAATAAAGAAAACGTCACGGTATACATCCACCTGAAATATCCACATATGTGTATTAAGTAGACGAGCAGGTTGATATTTGATCGTGTGGATTTAAATGTCGGTCTACGGTTTGTTTAAGATGTATTTTCAATCTACAATGCATATAATACATATACTCAGTGTAGTTCAATATTGACATTGCCATTCGCGATAATGCACTTTTGGAATAATCTCCGTTGCCCATTTTGCAAGTGGATGAAAACATGGCCAATAATAGCAATTACATGTCTGATATTGATTGAACTCGATGCATTAATACGAATCAATATTTATACATCAGCCATTTATATGTCCATTTTCTGATTAAATACAACCTGTAATTGCAGTTCATATCAAATACCTAGGTTAAAGGGTATGATGGTTGTGAACGTACTGCTCAAATTGTTCGTAACCAGTGTTAAACTCTATGCCGATATATAATATACACAAAAAAGACGTTCGTGTCTAGATATCTAAGTTTCATATTACCACGCTATCAGAAATATACATGCAATACAAATCTGAAATTGATTCCACATAAAAAGAAACTTTTAATACATGCATTGAGGCTTCCAGTTTTACGACTCAGATTCGTGTCACATTTCATTTAATAACATTTAGATTTCTATCAGAAATAGTTATAAGAGACACTAATTAGAAAATAGACATTGTGTGACAGCCACAAATACTTATATTACTCGGTCTAATTACAATGTCAGTAATTATTTTGAGATGTTATTTTCGATACAGTGTGTTTTGTAATTTAATTTCAATAGTGATGTAACGTTTTTACCTGTTGTACATATCATATTTACTTAGTAATCAAAATGTGAAAAGAAATACTGTGACCTACCAGGTCTGACGGAGTTGTTTCCCTTGTCGATTGACAACACCCAACGACAGGTGTTACAATTATGTATGCATATGAGACTTTATGTACTCGTGTTTTTTTTAATTTAAATTAAAAAAGTAAAGAGTAAAAAATAATATTGTATAATATATGGTGATATATTACATGATATATTTACAGTACAATCCGTATTAAGTCTATTTATAGAGGTGGTCGCAAAACCAGGTTTGATTGTAGTTTATCATATATTTCGTAGCTTAACTTTTATTTCTTTTCTTCGGAAGACATGATCATGTTCGAAGAAGCATTTCGGCTTTTAAGTTTTACATTTATTACTGTCAAGTGACCTTTGGATGTCTTTTGGTCGAGTGAACTTTGACCTGTATACTTACCAACGGATATGAGCATGTTGCACATCCTTATTTGTCCTCTGTGACTGGCCATGAAAAGGGCACAACTAGCTCTGTCCACGTGATCCGCAGAGACCACGCCCCCTTGGCATACGTCACTGTATACCAACTCTACATTATCCTGTAAGATAGTCTTACACAGCGAGTCCCACTCAGCATCCAATACCATCCTTAACACGTATCCATCATCAACTGTCTTCTTAATTAGAAGGCGTTTGTTGTCTTCTAACATTTCTCCATCCGGGTATGCAAGCCGGTAGACGTGCGCCGGAAATCCGGCCATTAATTCTAAATTGCATTTCAAATTAGTTACTGTGATTCCGGATGATAATCGTCTTAGTGTGCAGACATTTTGTGATGGTAAAATGACGAACAGCGTAAATGTATTATCCGTTAAGGTCGGCATATTGACGGGTAGTGGGAACGAGTAACTCGGCGAAATTTCACGTAAATCCGTGGCACAATCCTGAGCACTACACCCTAATCCAGTCAATCTCGAACAAGCCAGAGCTGAAATGAAAAATGAAGATAACGTTTAGCGAAATAACAGGGTATCTCTTATGTACAGTTCAGTTCTTGAGTGGCTATCACAGTGTTATCCGGCACCTCCATTACAACGGAGTAGTTCGTGGATCAAAGCAGGTCTTATCCACTTCTTCATTCACCCCGTTAAGATTTTCGTCAAATACCTATGAATAAATACCACATTGAAAAGGTGATAGGTGCTAGGTGAGAGGGACTATTCGTGTATAAGGTCAGAGTCGAAAGAGTGTTGACACTACTCATACATCAAATACAGTATTACATATTGTGTCTATCAATCAATAAAGCATATCCCATAACGGCTGTCCAAGTCCGAAACTGCTTTCACCTGCACATACACACACGTAAGTATATAAGTAAACACACAATACTGGGGACAATGTATGTATGTATTATAATATTTATTGAATATATATATTAAATAACGATACATTTTGTCATTATCGAATATAAGGAACCAAATGACGTTCGCTTTACTATACAAACTTGACGATAATTGCCGTTAGGTAAATATTGAAATACCAGTTGGTATTTGTTTGGCTCGGCAGGGAAGCGGGGTTGTTCAAGGCTGTGGAAAATGATAGGTAAACACACCTATTAATGGTTAACTTAGTACTGGCATTGGAAACGACTTGACATTCACCAGGGAACATCACGTATTGACAGAAGATGACACGCCATTACCTACATAGATATACGGCAATGTTAATTCCCTGTCAAATAGAAGCCTACCTGGGATGATTAGGCACATTTTATCACACCTTCGTTTCGGAAATTTAATACTTAACAATGATTTATCTGGTAAATATAGGCCATAAGTCGTACGATGTTGTTCTGTATGGAGGTTCATTATCTTGAAAAACATGTTGATTAGTATACAAGGTCGTAGTATGTCATCATTACTTTGTTAAATGTAACATAAATATGAAAAAATTGACAACCTAATAAATGTTGATAGACATCGACCATGTAATTTAAGATATTCATCAAGGTTTAATTGCTTAAATGCCTGATTATCTTAACGTCAATTTTAAAAGAACGAAAAATATCACAGTACTATTCAAATTCTAGAGAAAAAGTTAAAATACAAATATAAAATTGATTGTTTCCAAAAAGATGATATAATGTTAAAAAAAAAACAAAAAGAAAAAGAAAAAAAAAACATTTTTTGTAATTTTGCATTTATGACTGGTTAAGCTAACAGTGCTTTTATCACGCAGAGCATAATCCAAGATTTTAAACGCATGGTTAGCTTCACGACAAGTTTACGTATATGGAATATTCCCATTTAAAGATGTACAATGCACAATATACGTTTGATTGTATTAAATATATCTCCCTTCAATATATTAAAGAATAATTACTTTCATGAATATCAAAGTGATTAGGGATATTCTTGTTCACTTACACTAATAATGCTTTAAAATTTAAAATTTATAGTGATCTCTCATAGACAAGCAGCATGTAAACCCTATAATATATTGTTGTTCGATTGCTTGTTGCTAAGAAATTACTCGTGTGACTACAGGTTTCAAAATTGGGTAAACAAATTCATATTTATTAGTAAGACATGTTATTAAATCTAGCGTATTGACTCTCGAAAGTTGTCATGTAACTGTTTAAGTATAATGCAAATAGAAACTCAATTATTTAAAAAATAAATACGATTTCTTCTGCATGATCTAACATATCAACTATAAAGTATGTAATAAAGTCTATATATCTATTAATGTTTCGCATGTACTTGTTCTTTACTTTAACGTGTATAGTCGAGGCACGTAATCGTTCCATAGTGATTCTCGAGTATGTTACACTATGAAAATTACGATTATATAAATGTTTAAATGGTGGCGTATTTTAAACAAATAGTTGTCTTATACTTCCTTAAAAACAAATCCTTCTTGTGTATTACAAAATGCAATTACAATTTAAAACATTAAATATAGAAGTAAGGCAATACCATTTTACGGTTTTTAAAGCCAGCTTGTAAACCCGATATACCCTTCACATAACTATATAAATGTATAAATGGTGGTGTATTTTAAACAGATATTTGTCTAACACTTCCTTAAAAACAAATCGTTCTTGTGTATTACAAAATGCAATTACAATTTAAAACATTAAATATAGAAGTAAGGTAATAACATTTTACGGTTTTTAAAGCCAGCTTGTAAACCCAATATACCCTTCACATAACTATTCCTACAGAAACTTTTCTTCGCTCCATTGAATACACATAATACCAAATTCGAATAAACATAAAGTAATTGTATGTAACAAATACTGTTTATGTACCTGCTATGTCAATTGCCTCGCCTTGTTTACCTTTCTAGGGCGATTGTTACAAGGTTGAAAAAGTAATTAACCTACTATATGTTCATAACTTGGAATATATACACACACACTCTAAATAGTTTCATTGTGAGAAAGGAAAGATGGAAACAAAAATTTCCTTTGCTAATTTGATCTAGGTATTTATTTATTCATTAAAAATTCTCATTTTGTAAGAATTCTTGACAATAGGTAAACGATCTTATTATTGAAAATTAATCATTATTTCTTTTCACGTGTAGAGCGTAGTGCATTTATTTATTGAAAAGGTGTTTCATGTTAATAAGAATTAATAAACTATATTACAAAATTGCATAATTCCCTTGATAGTTTTGAGCGATATATAGTTATTTACAATCTAATGAAATGATGCACATATTATTTTTCCTTGGTGTGATTGTGTCTGCTACTCTAGAAAGTGAAGTTGGACAGTTAATCATTACAGAGTGTATCCACATAAATACATATATTTCTATCTCTACTATGCTATTCCTAGTTTGGTCTTAGTCATATTGAATTAGAGATCGAATTGTGTCCCTGTGTACAGACACTGAGATATATACGTTGTTCTTCTTTGTATTTGACAAACTTCAATGACCAAAACCGATTTTATTATGCATTATGCACGGAGTTTTTCGATGTATCGGTAATCACTTTATAAAATCCTATTAGTTGTTTATGTATCTTTTACATCAGATATCACAGGGATGATCATGGTGAAATATCCCTTACGTCAGGGTCCAGTTTAACTGCTTTTGTCTCTGCAATCCAATTACATTATCTTTATAAAGGACAACAAAGTACGAGACTACCCAATTAAAATCCTGTGCAGTAAATACAAACTAAATAAGACCAATTTCAAATACCATTTAAAAGAATTTGGTTAAAATACATTTCCGTCACATTATTACTTTATAATATGTTTAAATCTTAGCAAGGGAAGTTAAAAATAGAGTTTTAGAGATGAGACAGAACTTCTATATGAGTTCAATTTTACATCTCAGGGTTTTACGTAATTGAGTTTATCTACTCTTTGCAGACTAGTCTTAGAATAAGGGTACCTTGGTTTAGTTTTCAGCATCTAAGTTTGAGTAATCATAGATTTACAATATGCTTTTATTATCTAATGATACGTTTTTGTATGTATCATATTCGAATGTCATATTCATAAATCTAGTAATTACATTTGTATAACAAACAAACATAACACACCTTAAAGAAATAAGGCCTAAATGGACGAAAAAAATTACAATCAGAACAATAAACCCCAAAAGACTGGAGGCGAAACTATTGATCGTTTATAGGGTCATAGAATTCGTATATTGTTGATACCTCCTGGGAGCAGTTATTATAAGAAAAAAATAATACAAAATAATACAATCAAGCAAGTTGAGAATTTGACACCGTATTATTGATAGTTTGAAACCCGAACTACAACAATATAACGGCCTGTTAGTCGGTATTATTGCGACCACAGCGGGTTATATGGAACTACAATAAAAGGGCGTAACAAGCTGTCAGTGAATGCGTACATAGTGCGGGAGTATCTCCCTCCTCTTAATGATAAATTGAATGGAATACTTTATCCACTGAAAACCCAATAAAACAGCAATCAAACGAAAGGGTCTCAGATTGATTAGATTAGTTTTGAATTGTATTTAAGGATACATGTACGACAATAGCCTCAATGCATCATTCCGGAAAAAACCCCTTACCCTATCTAACTTCAGTTATATCAAAAACGAAAAATAAAGGGAAGGTTTCTTTTAATTAAAAACTAGTGGAATTATCTAGTGCATTGCTGTGGGTGATGGTACAGAGGTCCTTAAGTACTATCAATTGGATTCGGGTACCACAAATGGCCATTTCTTGTAAAAGGACACATTTGCCGATGATGGAAATTACTTTCCAATGTAAGGATTACATTTGTTAATATAATAAAAGAAATCGATGAACGAATGGTGGCGACATTTCACATGGTAGCTTGAATACCATTTCAGATGGCGAGGTCAATACGATGGCTTTGTTGTTTTGATAGCATGTACTGTACCATACTGGGTTTAGCTTCATTTCCTTGCCAATAATCGTATACCTTTTAATATAATGTAGACTATTCCTGCCTCTTGATTACTTTTACATATATGTAGATGATGTTTCCAAAACAAGATGAAAAAGTCCATTATTTTTATTTTACCCATGAAAACCCCGTAGTAGACAAACAGACAAAATAACAATGTTGTATTCAGCGTCGAGTAAGTTTTAGTCTAGGACGTTCACACTTGGAACTAACATGAAATAAGATTAAAATTTAAAATCGACACGTCTGAGCTTCTAATGGTCTCACGGTTTGAATACATTGAGAGGTAAGAAATGGGTCACACATGTGCAAAAGATTAAAGTAAATATGAATTAAATTTAGTTTTAAAGAAATCTTCTCTTGACAATGTTGGCAATTTTATTAAAATTATTTCAAGATTAGAATCATAATTCATGAATATATTATCAATATTGAAAAGGTCGATATCAGTAAAATCCATGCCCCACACGTATGAAATTCAATGTGAAAATGACATTATAAACACAAAATAAATAAATCCTGATCAAACGATACTTGAAGATTGGATTCTTTGTTGATACATAACCTTTTACACTTTATACTCCTCGAGTATAAAGTGTAAAAGGTTTTCTTAAATTTATTTTCCATAGGTTGAATCCGATACATTTAAGCATGCATGTACATACATACATACAAACATACATACATACATATTTTTAACATTAAGTTATATAAAACGCACAAAATAATTAGTTATAAGAAAATGAAAAATTAAAAAAATGAAGCATGTACCCTTACAAATGTTTGATTGCCATTGGGGACAACGTACATGCTATGCTGCAGGTAATATAAACACATAAGCAAATAGCAGACCAGTTTTAGTTTTTTTCATATATTTATATGTACACATGTCCCTCGTTTACAAGTACTTAGCAAGGACCTCGTCTGTATGTGTTTATGAGATTATAATAGAATTAACCCTATCATCCATGATTACCTATGTATGAATTATTGAACAGGTACATATGTATACTAAGGATTATATACAACAGGCTAATCGATACTTTATATCAACTCTATAATAATATACCTCTTATATTAATAATATGGTTTACATTGCGACTAACTCGGGGTCAGGGGTCTCCTTCAGCGAATTTAGGGTTGGAATGACCCCCCCCCCCCCCCACACACACACACACACAACCTTCCCAAACCCAAGAGGGAGTTTATACTTTAACCTCTCTCTACCCATCTTACATAATCATGGTTTACAATTTGACAGCTATTGATTTAATCTAAACAAAATATAATTTTTCAATAACCATACATGTGGTTAATATTTCTACTGGTGTAACATTTAAGAAAGAGTGGTGTATTTTACATAATTAGTCAAGGCAAACTTACCTTGTACGAGGTGTACATGCTGCGCACCTGAGAGCGAGTTCCGACTTTCACCTGTAATCAAATTCAGGTGTATTTAAAAGGTACGCTATTTATAATGTCATTAATTAGTTTCACAATTTAATCTCCCTTTCCAGTCTGTCAACCCACGTGACCGAGGAAACACAAAATGGCCCGGTAAAATAAGTCCGTTTTCTCCTTTGAACTTTTCACGAGCAACACAATCCTGCCAATACACCTACTTATAAAGTGACAGTCTACGTACAATCCACTTAAGACATTTAACTACCCAAGTCTTTCAGCATACGGGTTTTACCTGGCCTGTATACCGTAACAGCATAACTTAACACATTCAAAAGTCAGAGGGCGAGATCGCTAAATCTGTCCTTGAATACCTTGTGTATTTAAAATGTAAAGGGAATTATCTAGAGTGAAAATACATTATTAGTTCGGGGCGGACATAAAGTAAACAGGTATCTGTGTATTGGCTAGATTTATCATTGAACGTGCCGGTACTTTAAAAATACCACGGAAAATGTCAGCACGTCAGAATAAAAGGTTCGATAATTATTTATGGATAGGCAAAAAAGACATTATGTTTACCTTAAAATCATGTAAGACTGTGTCGTTGGTACATTTCGCCATGTAACCATTTTTAACACAGGTAATTATGTAGTATGAATGTCAACAAGTAATTGTTTGTTTGTTATGTATATTGAAGGGTTCTTCGAAAATTTGAGTAATTTCGGGCCAAATAACAGAAAAGTTTAACGTAGCACACACACACACACACACACACACCATCACACATGGATGGCACATTAACAATTAAGTAATAGATACACTATGCAAACAATGAAATACACTGCATCAAACAGCTCTTTTATCCTTCTAAGATTTATCGGTGATGCTAGAGGCTAAAAGTCCGAAAATACAAATAAGTATATAAATACTGTTGAAACAGGTGGGGAGGTGCATAAACACCCCTTTATATATTATATTCAAAACGTTAGAATTTAATTTCAAATTAACTTGTAAAGTGAGTGTATCATGAACCATGTCTCTACTCAGAAATGATTACTGTGGCCATGAAGGTTACGACAAACCTCGGGACTTAAATTTAGACTTTTCAATACATTATATCTTTCATGATTAAATCAGTAATTTGTTAGCACATTACAAAAGGCTTACATTTAAACTGGTGTACTTGCATACATCCGTGGCAATCTTCTATTTATACTGTGAACAAGCCTAAAGTCTGAATTTATTTGAAAATCACCAGTTTTCCTGTCATTTTTTAAATAATAAAGGTGTTTGATACATGTACAAATACAATTAGAAACAAACTGATTTGTTAACTAATTTTAAAATCCTTTTACACACATTCACCTCAGTTTTTCAACTTTTGTTTAGACAATTTGGATTTCCAACTTATTGGACTCTATAATCACTGATGAGCCCTAGAAGGACGAAACAGCTATATGATGCAGTGTAATTAATTTTTTGCATACTGTATCCATTATATCTATTAACAAATTTTAAATGTGCAGTCACCTGTATGTGTTAAAACGCACGCTCATCTTTTAACAACAAATACTTAGGAATCATAGCTTACAATGCATTGATGCCTTATCTACACTGTATCGTGTATGGTATGGTATAGCTAGTGAGGTACATGTACCGAGCCTGCTGATTCATAAGATAATAAAAGAAGAAACGTAACTCGTTTTTAATTATGATGTATTTTTACAACATCTGTTTCTTGCGTATAATCACGCCAGAAGTGGTTAGGTCCAAGAGCGTTTAGGTAAGCTTCACCTTGATTGTGACAAGTTATGTAATTCATATATTTTTTTCTATAGAACGTGCGAGCGGTCACCCATCTGGCCACTGACGACGCGTGATGTTGCTTATCTAGTGGGTGCGTCCCAGATGTATACCGTATTTCATGGGAAATTCTAGCTTCCCATTAGGACAGTACATTGTAATTTCTTTCCTGATTTATTTTATCCGAAATCCCGAAATATATGGATTTACATACAAATATTATTCAATGCATAATGCTTTATTTTTTCATTCTTTTAATTGAACTTTAACGATGCGTTAATAATATTGGGTCTCAATATATATATACATGTATATGTATTGGTTCTTCATTCATGACTTGCTTAATACTTGTTTTATTATACCAATGGATAGTGCTAGTTACATTATACATATAGGAAGATAGCTTCATATTCGTCTTAACTACAGTATATATCTTATAGATGTTACCCTTGCAGGTCCGGGAAATCTGCTGCATCCCACTGCCTTACTGGGCGGTTAATGTGGGTTCTCTGCAGATTTATGTTTCTGTGTCCTTTGCTAAAGGGATATTGTAAAACCAAAATGGATCTGTTGTCCCTCTTTCAATACTTGGGACAGTTTTCTTTTTCTCATTTTCCTTCTCTTTTTTTTGTGGCGGTGTCTCCCTAGTCACCCATCATCAAATGTCATCATGTTGTGAGGACCTCAACCCCATAACAAACCAACAGAAAGTTGTTGGGAATAGTTTGACTAAATATGTGACTATTAATAATGTGTTAACAATATATTAAATTTAGTAACTATATATCTCGTTACACTGTTTTACTTTGCTGAACTGGCTAGTGCTTACATTAAATTTCATAAAAACAGAATATACATAAGTAAATACAAAATGTATTTAAAAACATCATCACTCACTTCATTACTACGTGAGATTATACTTGACTAATGAAAAAAAACGTACTGGTGTTTTATTGCTTGCGTTAATTTTATCATCATACAATTTGGCACTTTGGGGAGATCGATTCGAGGTTTTATATAAAGCAGAATGCTATTGTCAATCGAAGGCCAAATGCTTCATTAAAACAGCAATCGACCAAAACGAAGTACCATTAATGTTTTACCGGTGGTGTATACTATGAAAACAGTGTATATGTATTAGTACAATGACGTCTTTATCATAAATGTGAAGAATATTTCATTCAACACCCATTTGATAAAGCTGAATATCTTAATAAGTATTTTACCTCTATATCTACCACTTCTGAGAATCTTGAACCCATTCCTGATATTGAAATTAACTGTCCCCACTCTTTGGAAAACATAACAATAACACATCAAGATGTCCATGACCAATTGTTTCTCCTAAATAGTAATAAACCAGCTGGACCCGATGGCATGGTACCTAAAATAATAAAACAACTTGAACATTCTATTTCTCTTCCTTTAACATTGCTTTTCAACAAGACACTACAAACAGGAGTTA
>JAUMHH010028226.1:0-10437 GCA_032359455.1 Chlamys rubida
TGATGCGAATGAATGCCCTGTACACTTTTGTGATGATACTATAAAAATTACGCATTCTGTAGGTTGTTCATGTATAAGTTATTTTTGGTCCTAAAATTTGCATCACAATATAATTATCGACTTGACAGGTCGATAATCTGTGATCCAATTTTAAGGACAGAAATTAGTTGATGCTCAACTCGATATATATTTGTTGTTCTTTATTATTTTCGAAAGATCTTTTGCCACAATGCATAGAATAACAGATTGTACATTTGTGTTTGATCTGTGGAAACTTACTAAATGTTATCAATACTTGCCTTCTTTCTCTCCCTCCTTTCTTTTTTTGTGCTCTCTTCCTTTCCTCCTCCTGTTCCTCTTCCAGTCTCTTGGTCCTCGTCCTCTTTTCCTTCTGCCTCTTCTTGTCCCTTACCATCTCTTCCTTCTTCTTTTCTTCCTTCTCCTCCTTTCTCACACTTTCCACTTCTCTCCTCTTTTCTCTTCTTCTCTGTCCCTTGCTCAACTTCTGTCGAAAGAAAATAATTTTCATCCAACCTTACTTGCCAAAACAATCTATAAACCTCAAGGCAATGCAACTTAAGTAATAAATTGGTGATCAAAATTTAAGGGCCGCACATTTTCTAGGTGAACCTAGAATGTAGACGAGGTGGATGCCCCCAGATGTTATCCTACTCCATCTCTACCTTCCTGTATCATGTGTGTCATGTCAAACATTCTGCATCTGGTTTAGTCTGATGCCACACCTTTCTGATTCAAAAACATAAGAAAGTTTTACTTACGCCTTTTACTTCTTCCAATATATCATTTGCGTCCTCCTCTATAACCTCCGCCATCAACTCCTTCAAAATCTGAAGTGTTAATAGTAATTTTATCATTGGATTTGGGTGAACCTTATTGAGTTATACGGTAAAGATCCTATGAGCCACAATGCTTACCTCCTCCGTCATCAACTTCCTCATCTCCTTTGCTCGCCTCCTCTCCCCTTTCTCTCTCTTCATCGCTGTCTCCTTCCTCATCCTCTCCTCATCTTTCGCCCTCCTTTCCTCTTCTGCTTTCCTCTTTTCCTCTATAGCCTTTCCCACCCTTCTCCTTTCCTCGTCCTCTTTCCTTTTCCTTTCCTCTTCCTCACCTCCTCCAACCTCCTCCTACTTTCAATCGCTGCCATGCGGTATCGCTGTTTGTACTCCTTCTGTAATTTTGTACATATTTGATGAAAACACATAACCATTGCAGATTATTACTTGATCCTGTGAAATCCAATGCAGAATCAACTATGTCACAGGCAAACATTTTGTGTTCATTTCATGTAAAAACTCACCTTCATCCTTCTCTTTTTTTGTCTCTTATTCTCTATCGCTATGTAGGTTCCTGTTAATCCTTCCTGCATTCAAATGAAAAAGCGAATAATTAGCAAATGATGCACACTTTATGTTCTCAAGGTATTCCTCATGTCGCTAAAAGGTATCGGGGTAAACCTTATCATTAGCACTTAGATACCGGTAGCGACATGTCCCTTCATAACCGGCACTGATATACCGGTAGCGGCATGGCACTTCATAACCGGCACAGAGAGATACCGGTAGCGACATGGCACTTCATAACCAGCACTGATATACCGGTAGCGACATGGCGCTTCATAACCGGCTCCGAGATACCGGTAGCGACATGGCGCTTCATAACCAGCACTGAGATACCGGCAGCGACATGGCGCTTCATAACCGGCAGCGACATGGCGCTTCATAACCAGCACTGATATATCGGTATCGACATGTCGCTTCATAACCGGCAGCGACATGGCGCTTCATAACCAGCACTGATATACCGGTAGCTACATGTCGCTTCATAACCGGCACTGATATACCGGTAGCGACATGTCGCTTCATAACCAGCACTGATATACCGGTAGTGACATGTCGCTTCATAACTGGCAGCGACATGGCGCTTCATAACCAGCACTGATATACCGGTAGCGACATGTCGCTTCATAACCGGCACTGAGATACCGGTAGCGACATGTCGCTTCATAACCGGCTCTGAGATACTGGTAGTGACATGTTGCTTCATAACCGGCACACATATACCGGTAGCGACATGGCGCTTCATAACCAGCACTGATATACCGGTAGCGACATGTTGCTTCATAACCAGCACTGATATACCGGTAGCGACATGTCGCTTCATAACCAGCACTGATATACCGGTAGCGACATAGCGCTTCATAATCAGCACTGATATACCGGTAGCCACATGTCGCTTCATAACCGGCTCTGAGATACAGGTAGCAACATGTCGCTCCTTAACCATCACATAACTACTTGTTTGTTACATATATATACAGTGTCATTGTGCAGGTTTGGGGTCAGTTGTGAAAAGGGGGATGGGTGGTGAGGCGTTGATGGTGAGAGTGGAGGATATTGTTATTCTAGCTATTTCCAGACTTTATACCTGTAATTCTGTTCACATATCTTTGTTAATAATAGCATGTGAAGATCACATTGGCATTCAATCATAGCATACATACAGTGTAATTGGATTGCCTGTATTTACCTTTCTCCTCTTGACCACATGGTCAGTACATGGCAACAATAAATGGTTAAATATTCAAAACATTCATTGGGAATCTGGATATCTGCTGCATAGTTCAATTCTTTAATCATTTATGAAAAATTCTGCCAAATTTCAGAACGATCGATGCAGGACTTATTATCTTACAGACCACAGGAAATTGCCTGTATTTACTGATCTCCTCTAGATCTACTCGGCTCTAGAGCAATCCTTAATAATTCAAAATATTAATTAGTAGTTTGGATATTTGATGCATGATTCAACTCTTCGATCATTAATATACAAGTCTGCCAAATTTCAGAACAATCGGTGCAGTGCTTACCATCTTTCAATCAATTTTTTCTTCCGTATTCGAAATCTGATCGCTGGTAAACTTTCAATTAAATATGAAAGGGGAGATAACTCTCAATTTCCGGATAACTATGAGATAACTTCTGTCACTATGGTAGCAGTATACAGTAGAAATGGCTTGACCCTAAAATAAAGGGCATGTCTCAGATAAACATGGATAGTGAATTCAACCTGCACAACACAACTAAATTTTAATTTCATTTTGTTTAGAAGACTGAATTTTTTTTCAAAAACTATTTTCCCCAGATTTGGGACTTGTGAAAACCATGGTTACCACATAAAAAAACAACAAAATATGCAAAAAAATATTATTTTTAAACCAAAATTTGTTCCCCGCAAGTAGTAATCTTGTTCTTAAAACCTGTCTGAAATTAAATATCGCCTACTCGGTAACAGAAATACTCACGTTTTAGCATAGGTCATTCATTTACACATGTGCTGAGTACAAAAATAGACTACATGAAAAGGTAGCTTTTGTTGTGTCGACACAGATTTGTAAATGCCCACAAAACAAAACTGTAGTCTCAAACCAAATTGATTTTTTTTTTGAAAAATTATGAAGTCCACTTCATCATGTATATGCCAATTTTAGTGCTGACTTTCTTTTTTTTTAAATTTTGATACATGTTATATTACAGGGTACAAATATCACGTACACTGCTTGCTACCTATGCGTCGAAAGGGGCGGTAATTCAATCACTTTATATAAACTGAATAACTGAAATAAATTAATAAAAAGAGAACTAATTAACTGATTTGAATGCGAATCATTGCTGTTAAATAATCCTCTATTTACTGCCTTTACTTGTGCGTATTTAAATCTCATCTGCACATGCGCCGAAAGGGGCGGTAACTCAATCACTTTATATAAACTGAATAACTGAAATAAATGAATAACAAAGAGAACTAATTAACTGATTTATCAATAGTCTAACAAAACAAGCAACAATAAGAATAACATTAATGGCTTTAATGTATAAAACTTCCCAGATTACAAGTGTACATCACTTAACAGTACCAGACCTGTATCTACCAATAAGAAATTAGTGTACAACAAGTATGTGAACAATGTTGCAAAAATCATGAGATAGGTCCAAACCCAAGTTGTCGACATTTTAAGTAGGACATAGGAAGGGGGGTAGGTACAGGTTAGTGAGGAAGAGGTAAACAAAAAATTCATAGCATTAATGCGTTTGCTTTTATCAGCGTCAATATGGCGTTTATAGCAATCACTGGACCATAATCCCAGAAGCTTAATATCATTATCTGCGACACCACAAGAATTAGCCCAGGTAGCAGCCCCTCGTCTTAGGGAATGACCTACAAAGGAGGCAGCGTTATATCCTAACCTGGACAAAACTAAACGAAAAGCCTTGAGGAAGCCAGCGTAAGAAAGGCACTTCCCAGAGGACAAAAGGGAAAGGGGCTGGGTCAAATCCTCCCTGTCTAAAAGCTGCTGAAGCGGGACACAGGGGCAAAGCGGGTGTCCAGCTAGTAAACGGGGGAGAACGATTTCAATAGGAACTGCTTTAAATTGCAACGTTTTTACAACTTTTAACGACAATAACATTCCCCACGAACAAGGTAACAAATCCAGGCATTGTACATGAAAACTGGGGTCAAACACGCCTTTTACTAAAAAGTTATTCGGCCTCAAGAATCCATAAAAATCTAACAAGACAGGCAGCCCAAAAAACACGGTTGTCTGTACAAGTAAAATCTAACAGGTCATGAATCTCTAACAACAAACGGGGGGTCATGGGGACTTACAGGACTGTGCTGTGCCGATTTCTCTTTTAACACCTGTCAACATATGCTTTAAGTACCAGTCTGCAGTGGGATCCGGCATGTTTTCTGACTTGTGTAAAATTGATACAATGTTCAAGTACGACTTTATAGTGCCAAATTTGAGCTTTTTCACATCTACCAAAAAGGCAACATACATTTCTACAGTCTCTATGTCCGCCGGGACACTTTGTAGGCTATGATGACGACAAAAACTCAAATAAGTCCGTAAATGAGTTCTATATGTCTCCGACGTGGAATTAGCCCACCCCTTCTTTTTCAGTCGGTACACGCCTTGTTTGAGTCTCTCTGTTTGAACGTCCGCAAAATCCCCACCTATAGCAGAGAAAAGAAGGGGAGACATGCTTTAACAGTTCCTCGGCGGTAAAGTCAATATATTCATAACTAGTCACAACACTCATATACAAGCGAGAAAGTTGGCCTGGCTCATGAAGGCGTGACGCACTGTCTGCGATAATGTTAAATCGTCCATTCAAAAATTTTGCTTTTATATTAAAGTTATAATATGCCGACATCCAAAACAACAATCTCAGACAAAACATAAGTACACTGTTTTTTGAGGAACCCTTATTGATGATACTTTTTGTGGTCATATTATCAGTTGTCACAATAACCACGGGGCCCAACGTAAAGCTGACAATACTACAGCCATTGTTTCTTTGATATTAATATGTTCTGAGGACATAGCTGGCAGGTCTATTTCCCAATTGACATACAAATAATCACCGTTAAAATATACCCTGCACACCCTTTATCACACGCATCTGTCTGTATACCGGTTAAAGGTGCGGAATCTAGAAAACGGACACACCCATTAAAAGTTGACATAAAAGTAATCCACCACTGTAAGTCGGCGAAAAAGTCATCATTAAGTTTAACTTTCGCACTGGAGCTTTTGTATTCTCTCGGTATTAAATTTAACATACGTCGGAGAAATGTACGACCTCCTTTGATCACTGAACATGCCCAGCTTAGCTTTCCACATAAAGATTGAAGTTGTTTTACACTTGCACGCTTTTTGCCGACGAATGTGATAAGCAGGTCTTTAAATTCTGTCATTTTTTCCTCCGGCAACTGTAGTGTGAGCTTGACCGTGTTGATTAAAACTCCAAGGAATATAAGCTGCTGACTAGGTCCCTCGACTTTATTCCAAGATATATTGAAGCCTAATTTCCTCAAAGTCGAGATTAGTAAGCGTAGTCCTCTACCGCACCGATCGAAAGTGTTTTCAATAATAAGGAAATCGTCCAAATACGCAATAACTGTCACATTAAAACGAACTTTCATAATGTGACACACAGACGAGCTCAGCTTTTGAAAGATTTTTGGGCTTTAGGCGTGCCCAAATGGTAACTTTGTATCATACATATATGAGGCCGACTTGTCTCCATTAAATACCCACTTTAATCCTGTGAGTGCATAGTCTGTAGGATGAGTTTTAACTGAGCGATACGCACTTTTTAAGTCCACTTTTGCTAGAAAATCTCCCGGTTTAATAATAGAAATAGCATTGTTTAAATCCATATAAGAACAGTCTGTATCGGAGGTATAAGAGTTTAAGCATACATGTACCGGCCTACTAGCGTCATGGATAAGGCGAACATCCCCATTAGGCTTGGGTACAGCTCCGAGTGAACTCACTATTGAACTCATTATTGGTTTTACGTCAGCGAGTACATAATTTCCAAGCGAAAGTTCTGTGTGTATTTGGTTTTCAACTTTTTTAGAATATAATGCCGCTGATGTATAATTGTCTCTATCGACCTCTTGGTACGGACCAAATTGTGTAGTAAGCTTAAATACATCGCGTATACCTAGTAAAAGTTCCTCCCTGTCCTCGCAATCATCTGGGAGAAGTTTTTCCCAGGCCTCAATATGTAAACAGTTTTTAACTACTGAGTCTGAGCCAGTCCGTTTTTTTGCGCCCCTGTGGGTTGAGAATGGTCACGGGCGTGATTACTAGCGGAATGAGCACTAGATAGGCATATGGCACAATTGTGTGCCATCCTACAGTTCGGTCGCGCACACATGTTATTATTGAAGCTTCGACAGATTTCCTTGCCATTAGGTAGGAAAGGACCTTTAGTACGGCGGCCCTGTGCACTGTCCTGTGATGGGCTCTGAAAACCAGCATCTTGAAAGGCCCTCGATGTGGCGGTAGATGTTTTGAGTACCAAATTAAACTCGCGCAAGTCTTGACGATATGTCCCCCACTCAAAACATTCGCTAGCTTGTTTCTCACGGTATTCCCTGTCGTACAACAGCACCGAAAACCAAACATATTTGGAGGCGAGGCGGAACACATCTGCCGTGTATTTTAAATAGGGTGCGGGATTGGGTAGGTCACCCGACTTGGTGAGAGCATTCATGATATGGATGTTGGCATAACCCCATTGCTCTAGTGTTACTTTGTCCAAAGTTCGTGTTTTGCCTATGCGAAATTCCATATTTCTGCCAAGATTTACAGTGTCATATTGCGGAATAGGATCCTGCCAGATAAAATCCACTATTTTTTGGCATTTTCGTTGTTCATTATTGACCACAGAGCTCAACAACAACTCACCCACGGCTCCACCAATGTCCACGTGTCCGGTACGGTGACCTTGAATTTTCACCGGCTCCACGTGGTTTTTTGCGATATCCATTTCACGCCGAATTCCTTCTCGTTCTTGTTGTAGCTGTCGCCGGACTTCAGATTTTTTCCTTTCTACCTTCAACTGTTTTAGTTCATTTTGTAAGTCCAGTAATTCCCGGTCATCACTCTCGCCGGTATCAGAAATGTCCGCCCCGTAGGCACCCCCCGACGTGGGTCCAGGTGTCCCAGATACCGAGTCTCGGAATTCGTCCTCACTACTTTCATTGTCGCTGTTAGTATTGCCATTCAGGGCGTTGATAAATCCCTTCATTTTTGCCCCCGCTCCCGTTCGTTTGGGACGGGCTCCGTTGTTAGATTCAGCCATGATAATCCAAGCGAAAAATTAGCAGCCTTTAGCGTGGCTGGCAGCAAAGCACATGATTAATTGAAAACGAGGCGCGGTAAAACATCATACGAAAGTTCTCGAATGGGTCTAACAAATTTCGGAATGCAAAAAACAAGCGGAACGACAATGCTAAAATTACATTTACAAGTAAATTACACTTTGAATGCGGTTTGCTGCAAATTAATCCTCTATTGGCTGCTTATTTTTGTGCGTTATTAAAGCTCATCTGCGCTTGCTCCCAAAGGACGATAACTCAGTCACTTGATCCAAACATCCCAGGTCGAAAATATGCAATGATCAGAATATAAGAACTCAAAATCCAAAACTTGAGGATCATCAGAAAAACTATTTTATGTTTGTTTACACCAGAAAGAGATATATTTTGATATTTGTTCCATTGCTTTCAGTAGAATAAACCCGAATTGGAGTGTCTGACATGAAGTTGAAACAAAATGTGGTTCCACTGCTTACTAAATAACCCTGTCTCATCCCACTATTGTTTGTCATAGAAACCCTGTGAACCAGTTGGAGTTGCGTAAGAAGTGTTTGAAACAAAGTTCCTGTGTTTCGTGGAAATATGTCGGTTAACTAAGTCAAACAAAAATTTTGACTATTTTTCGTGTCGCGACATGACCGAGACAGCTTGTCGGTCGATATTTTTCATAATTATTCAGATATTTCCAAATGAAGGGAGATCCTGACTCAGAAGAATGTTTCGAATCATTAAAACCAAACTTTGCAACATTCCCAAGATAAATGAGAAAATAAGGCCAAAAAAGCAGACGACACTTGTCGCGACACACAAGATCTGAAGTCGTGACATCATTCAACGACACAACTCGACAATGTTCTAAGACATATAACGTTACATTACTGTAATTATGTAGAATTGTGAAAATTAACCAAAAACGGAGAGTCTAGCATAATAAATGAGAAAAGCTATAGTCCCACTTCCTGACCTTACCAAGTCGCTATATATGTGATCCAAATTTAAGGACTAAATCGATGGATCACGAATTAGCGACCTATTTCGGGATTTGGAGATGCGTATAAAGTCCGCTCACAATTATCGACCTGAGAAAGTAGTCCCACTTCTTGACCTTGCCAAGTCAAATTTCGGTCCTAAAATCTGGATCACGAATTAGCGACCTATTGATGCATATGAAGTCTACAAGTTGGTGATCATCAGAAAAAATATTTAATGTTAACTTGAACACGAAATTAATATCTATTCGTGTATATCTCATTGAATTGAGCATAATTAACCAAGACTGAGTGTCTAGTATTATAAATAATAAAAGTCAATGTCCCACTTGTTTACCTTATGCCCATATTACAAGACGCTAATATGTGATCAACATTTTAGGACTAAAATAACTTTAATAAGATAAAAAAATAATTTACGTCTCCCTTTGATATGTTTGTGATGGCCTTATGTCCATATTACGATTCATAACGTCTATTCAAATGAAAAGACCAAATATGAGTTAGATTGAGGAAGAAATAAACAAATGAGGACAATTTTGGTCAAAAAAGGGGCTAAACAGGCGACATTTTTTGGTTAATTCATTCACTTTATTATTGGAAAGTATCGCAAGCCCTTAAAGCTTGCTTTTGTCTCTAGGTTTTAAAGAGACAAATATTTTTGAAATCGTATCTATAACAAATGTGATTGTAGATCCTGATTTGTTATGATATTCTAAGGAAAACTGTAAAATATTATGATGGTAGGACCAAAAATAACAAAAATATCTTTGGTATGATAAGAGGATTTTTTTATTTATCATTCAATCTTGTTCATATTTGGCTATTTCGTTTGTTACAACATTATGAATGGGATAATTTAAAAAGGTTTGGGGTGTAGGTGTTAATAAAAATAATTTCCTCTTAGCATCAATGTGACTTAGGCCCGAGTACAATCACATAGATGACATTTATTTTAATAACACATATACCCCAAGTATTTTCTTTTTATTTGGTCAGCTAACTGATTTTATTTTTTATATTATAATCAGGTTTATATCTATGAACAAATCAAGTCTATAACTGTTACAATAGCTTAAAAATTGAAGAAATTATAAGATTTTACCTATCTACCGAATATAATTATGGACATATTGCATCATTTTATGAAATTTGTGGGTCAATATTTAGATAAAATTCTTTTTATTTGGTCAGCTATCTGATTTTTATTGTTTATAGTATAATCAGATTTATATTTCTGAACAAAAGAGCCTATAACTGGTTCAATAACTTATAATCTTCCTCTTTTGCTGGTACCTCAGTCTTTATCAGTGTTCCTTGGTTAGAATGCCTCAGTTTCTGTATACTATGTGTACTTATATAATTATCGTCTTGATCTGTTGTTCTAGATTTTCATATTTTTCTCCAGACTGTATCATGCCATGAATGGTAGAGTCTAATTTTGTAGATTCTCATTTTGCTTCCACGCCTTTTGCCAATGCACTTACAGCAATAATTGCTGTAATCTCTTCACTCTAATAATAAGTCGTATGGAAGCCACCGTCCCAACAAGAAGCCATATCATTTCCACAATGTTTAAAACGGAAAAACTCGAGGTTAACCAAGAGGCGTTTTCTTCACTGGCTTTGATAAAGGGTTCTGCAATATTTTGAAATACTTTTTCCTGTCTTTTCGACGCTTCTACCATCTTGTTCAACTTAAGGTTAGTTTTATGGTCAGTCGTAAGGAATTCATGATAGCGGTGTTCGAA